>JZKD02S1651417.1:360025-411222 GCA_000966675.3 Picea glauca
CATGACTAAAGGGTACATTCTATTCTTTGTCATATTTACCCTAGCAATTAACCTCTTAGTGGGAGGTTTGTTATATATGATGTAGTCATCTCCCTTAAAAATTACATTATACCCTTTTTGGGTAAGCTGGTAAACATTAATAAGATTATGTTTCAATCCTTGGGCATAATATGCATTTTTGGCCTTGTTTAGGCAAGATATTGACCATTTATTTTTCCATAACTCTTACAACATTATCTATCCCCAATTTAACTTCAGTTCTTGTTGAACCATCTAGATTTTCAATCATATTTCTATTTCCTGACATATAATTTCTACACCCACTATCTATGAGTCAAATATTACTAGAAATATCTTAGCAAAATTACAAGTAAGAAATAAGGAATCTTCATAGTTTTGAGAGGTGTATAATTTGTATTATGTTTGCTAAGGTCAACCTTCTTCTTTCTACATTCATGTGCATAATGACCTAGATTATTTCAATAATAACACTTGACCTTGGATTTATCATACCTTTGATTCTGTTGTGAGCTTCTGATGCTACTCCCCCTTAGGCTATGAGGATTTTGATATGATATTATTACTTGATCCAAATATTCCTTTCCATATCTTTGGCCATTGCTTCTGCTATTCCTTCCCTTACCTATTGATATTGATCTACCTATTCCTATTGATATAGAAACATAATACTTGAAAGTATTTTCGAAAGAATCATCATATATGTTCATTCTTATGGGATAGCAAAGATCCTATCAACTCATCTACTGAAGCTATGACAAGTCCTTAGACTCTTCAATGGCTACAAACATTGCATAAAATTTCTTGGGCTATGTTCTAAGAACCTTATCTACCACTTTCTAATATCAAATTCTTCACCATTCATCCTTAATTGATTTAGTATGTTCATGACTTGAGTCATGTACTAGCCTACTAACTATGAATCTTTCATCTTTAAATTCTTAAAATTCATTCTTAAGGTATGAAACTTGACTATATTGACCTTATTAATACCTTGATAGTTGGTCTCTAGGATGTCCCAATATATCTTTGATAATTTTTTTGTAGAGATCTTAGGAAATATATTCTCATCCAAGCCATTTTAGATTAGATAGAGTGTTTTTTCATCCTTCTTTCTATTTTCTATGAGTTGATCCTTTTCAACATTTTTCAAGGCTTTCTCAATGGCTTGATCAACAAGTTATGCATACCCATGAGCTAAAAGATCCCAAACATCTTGATAATTTCGTAATGTTCTCATCTAGATTACGCAAACTTCATAATTGTTTCCTGTGAGGGCATGAATTTGTGGTTGTACTAGGCTACTACTACTAGAATCCATATTTTATTTCTTATTTTCAATCATTTGTTTTAACCAAAAAAGTGATCCTCTTACTTTCAACCAAGATATATTCTCTTGAACCAAACTTAAAAAACAAAAAACAATTATGTTTCAAACCTAGAAAATTTATATGAAACAAAATCTCCTCAATATTACAAACATGACTTTGAGCAAAAGTTCAAAATTTTCTTCAACTAATTAAAAATACAGAGTCTCATCAATTGCTCCAAACTTTTTCAATATAAGATAGGAAATTGCAATTCTTCTAATGAGGGAAAAATGATAGAGCAATTCCAAAAATCAATGGTTTTTGTGCCACCCAAAAAAACAATTTCCTTAATCGGGATGTTATTTTCGTTCACAGATTCAATTTGGAGAAAATTCCTTCCTTGTTGACTAGAAAAAAACTTAATCAGTTCAATTTTAACCAGGTTCCACCAAACTTGAGTCACCTTGAGTCACTCTGATTTCTCTAGACAGTGAAAAAAAATGGAAATGGTGATGACTTCTTCTGCATGAACCTGAATTTCCTCAACATGTAGGTCAAAGTATAGTTGCTCTTCTCTAGCTCCCCATCCTCCTCTTAATCCATAAGAAACACATTCATTTTCCACGATTGGAACCCTTCCACAATCTATGCTCCTTCATCGACAACCAGGGTTTACATAGTAGGTTTACCTATCGCATTAAATGTGATGGGCCTAATTATGTTTCTACAATAGTTGGTTCATGAATATGACTACTTTGGTATATCTATAAATCTCCCATGAAAATGTCAATGGATCTCTTTGGTTTGAGCGTCTCTCTCAACTTCCTCACCTGCAAAGGATTTTTTGGGGAAATGATAAAATATCTGGCAATGTTTCTATGATTTTTCAAGAAAATTGGAAAAATCTAACCATTTACCACATGTCAAACAATAGTTTGTATGGATCCATACCATATTCCATATGAAATGTATCATCTCTAACTAAGATGCATCTAAACAATAACACATTGAAGATAAGGATTCCAAAGTGATTGGTCTTCCTCGTCTCACTTACTGCACCAGACCTCAGGTACACTAACATTACAGGTCCAATCCCCTTAGGGATCTACAAGATATTCTTTCATTTGTGAGAAAACAAAGAATCTAGAGGGTCTTGTTGAATTGCGACAACAATTTAAAAGAAATTGTGAATACTAAAATTTACATTTGTAAATATTTAGTGGTGTTTATTTAAGAAACCGATGGAATTTTATATAATGGGTGGTAGTTCTTATAACTTTGTAAATGGTTCTAAGATATATATAAATATATGAATCCCAAGAAATTTATTGGGGTCTAGGGAGTAAGCCTAATTGTAAGCCTATATTGAATAATATAGATATCAATACCTTTCCCTATGGATGTTTCCTTGACACGTTCTCAGAGTTTTACCATGTAAATCTCGTTTGTTATCTGAGTGATTGTTTTGTCTCTATTGTCATATTTCTTGGATTTAATTATTGTTTCAGGATCTAAATCACAATAGGTGGTATTGGAGAGAAGGTGGAGGAAGTATTAGTTTGAGAAAGATGGAGCATTAAGGTGAAGGCCGAGGAGGGAGTCCAAGGGTTTGCTAGTGTGTAACCATTTGCAGAGAAAAAGGTATATGTTGGATAGAAGGTCAAGCTGAGTAAATATAAATCCTTTTTGAGCCACAAGTTAAACCCATTTGTAGGAAAAGAGATGAATCTGTGCACATAAAAGGTAGTTCAAGGGTTCTTTTCATGCACAGGAAAAGAGAAAGTCACTCACATATTGTCTTCTTCTACCCATTTTTCAGTCCACAGTCATCATTCATTGCAGAGTTGAGATGCTCTAGTCACACCTATGGGAAAAGGTGATTGATGGGTTAAAAACCTAGCCAACAAGAAGTGGATGTCGATCAGAGGTGTTTTTTGGTTTCTTGAGTTGATAAGAGAAAGCCGAGGAGAGTCGAGGGTTCCCTAGTCACATGCATGACAGGGGAACTGATCTGTTTCACTGGGAAAGAGGAGCCATCCCATCAGCTGAGTTTCATTTAGTGGAAGACAGTTGTCTTTTTTTCAAAGAGAATGGATTCCTTTGTAAACCCTCATGGAAGAGAAATTGGAGGATGTATCATTTTTTCTTGGGTTAATAATTTTTAAATAAATAAAAAGTTTGTTTAAAAAAAAAATGATAGTTTGAAAAGTCCTCCTTGAGAAATATATATATTTTTAAGGCCCCACACACACACACACACATATATATATATATAGTCACTGATTTTGGAGTGGTCATATATAAAAACAAATTGACATTTGGAGGGAGCCTGTGTGCTGAGAACTAATCACAAAGATGACAAATGTTAATTTTGAGATTGAAAAGTTTAATGGGAATAATAAAATCAAATTAGGGAAAATTAAAATGTGAGATTTGTTCGCAAAAGAAAGCGGTGACGCTGGAGTCACCGTGAAAGAAAAAAATAAATACATATGTTATTTACCTTGGAGTTGTAAAATTATTGATTGCATGTAAATGGGCATACGACTATAAGATCTAGATAGGCTTGTGTACCCCTGGTTTATTGGGTCACTTATGAAAAGTTTGGACATACATTTAGATAGATTGAAGATATTGGGGGCATGTATGTTGGGTTAATCTTCACTCGGTGAAAGGGTCAACAAGTTAAATATGTTTTTTTGGTCAAAGCTCACAGTTTTTTGGGTCCATGTTTTTTGGGTAGCTCGTGGTATTGTGTCCATGGATTGCATGTAATGAATCCTATAAAAGGCTTGGTGAACTCCATTATAAATGGGCCTAGAGGTGAGCGGTGAAGGATTCCTTGGATGATTTGATCGGATTGGTTCAAGGGAATTTTTGTGTCAAGGTGGAGCATTGAGACTCCATTGTAAGGTACCTAGAGGTGAGAAGTAAAGGTTAACCTGGGATTGGCCAGATTTGGTCCAGGTTTCAAATGAAAAGTTCAAGGTGGAGAATAAGTTGTCTAGGTTAGAAACATTGTTGAGATTTTTAGTGAAATGAACATGGACAAATCAATCGAGTGTTTGAGAATATACGATGGAGGAAGATTCATATTCATGGAATTTCAGGGAAGTTGGGATTGAAGCAACATGCTCAGTAATGCCAAGTTGTAGCAAGAGTTGTGGGTAGAAGTGGTTGTGTTATCCGGTAAATCGGTCAACATCAGTTTCAAAAGAATGGAATATTTTGGAAGAGGTATGAACAAGTCATCTGGTGATTACTCAAATGTTAAATTATTTTGTTGTAGTGATTTTTTTTTATCAGTATTCTAAGTAGGACCCAGATCAAACATGTAGATATTTATTGGATATGGTGATGGTGTTAAGGGATGCACATTGTGGGATCCTACTTCCCATAGAATAATCATGGACAGAGATGCAGTGTTTGATGAATCTCCATTTATAAAATAAAACATAGTAAAAGATGAAAGGTACAAAGCATGATTGGTAGTAGAAGGCTATTTGGAAGATAATGATTTCCATGAAATTTCCTCACCAGATTGTAATCTTGTTTCTATTCATGTTGTGTTAGCACTAGTTATGTTACTTGATCTTAAGTTAGTGCAACTAGATGCTAAAACTATTTTACATGGAGTTTTGGATAAGGATATGTATATGGAACAACCAGAAAGGTTAGTTCAAGATCGCAATAAAATAATTGTTTCTAAACTCATGGAATTCATTGTATGGCCTAAAGCTTGCTAAGAAATGGTACAAAAAGTTGATTTCTTCATGATAAGACAAATTTTACAAGAAGTAAATATAACTATTATGTTTATGGTATATTCATTATATTGGTATAATTTTTTATGCTTGTTGCAAGCACAATCATGTTTGAGATCACCAGGTTGGATCAGCTGATTAGGAAGTTTGAAATGAAGGATCTAGGAGTAGCGAAACAAATCTTGGGCATGGAAATATATAGAGACACAAAATATGGTAAGCTTTGGTTATCACAACATAAGTATGTGGTGAAACAAAATTCAGTATGAATAATGTGAAATCAATAAATATCCCTTAGGACTTCCATTGTAATCTTTATCCGGGTTTATGTCCTGGTAATGAAGAAGAAAAGGGTTATATGTATCTTGTATTGTATGCTACTAGGAAGTTTGATGTATGCAATGAAATGGTCTATATTTCACATGCAATTGGTGTTGTCAGTAGACACATGGAAAAACCAAGTGAAGAGCATGGAAATGGGTGTTGATGAGTGCGATGAAATGGCCAGTATTTCACATGCAATTGGTGTTATTAGTGGACATAGGGAAAAAGTTGGTAAATAGCATGGAAAATGGGTGTTTCAATATCTTAGAAGCACAAAAGAAAAAACATCACCTATAATGGTTACATTGATTTAGTTTTTGGTTATGATTCAAGAGATTTGGACAAGATGAGACCTACCTCGGGTTATGTCTTGAAATAATGCAAGGATCTATTAGGTAAGTTTGGAAAAGTACATAATAAGGTGTTCTATGGTGGTCGAAGCATTGTGAATTTGGATAATAGTCTAGTGTATCAAAATGGAACAATACATCCTTTTCTAAGACAGGTTACTGATGGAGATGGAATGGTCCATACTAGAGTAAATCATGCAATCATGTTCATGTAACCAATACTATTAGAGAAGCTACCTAGCTACGATGGTGTTTGGATTCTCTTGGCTTGCAAAAGAGGGGATGAATGGGCTTGAGAAAGGTATCAAGTAAATTGTTGTGAAGGTGGGGATTATTGAATTGCCACAACACATTAAAAGAAATTGTAAATAGTAAATTTACCTATGTAAATATTTAGTGGTGTTCGTTTACTTTCCAAGATAGATATAAACCTATGAATCCCTAGAAATGTATTGCAGGTTGGGGAGTAATCTTAATTGTAATCTTATATTGAATAATAGAGATACGAATACCTTGCCCCATGGATGTTTCCTTGACACATCCCATAGTTTTACCACAAATCTAATGTGTTATCTAAGTGATTTTTTGTCTCTATGGTAATATTTATTGCAAATAATTATTGTTTCAAACTTTAAATCCCAACAATTCTGGATCTTTAGGCAATAAAATACATGGGTACCTACCTTCCTTTTTCAGTAATTTCTCTTCTCTAAATGTATTGAATGTAGAAAATGATAATTTGGAAGGACATATACCAGTGGACCTTGGAAAATTGAACAAATTGAAGGTATTACACATCAACGCCAACACTGCACGTGGACATATTGTTAGTTTTAAACCTCAACATAGTAGTGACTATACATTTCCAGTTGTACGAGTCCATTAGGATTCCTATAAGGTTCTTGATATTCTTGATTTTCTAGAGCCTATTTATCTCAACTCTTTTCCCTTCATGATATGCACAAAGGCGCTAAGCGCTCTACACATTCTTGTTTCCAATTTCATCTTCTTTGTATTATCATCTCTACTTCTCATTTTATCATGGTATCTGAGAATAGGACATAAGCCTCTTCATAGTTCCTGGAGAGCATCCCGATCATAGGAAGAAGATTGAAAATCTTACATCGTCTCACAAATGAGAGAATGGGACGAAAGATTCTTCACAAAGCTTGGAGATCAGTTTGCAGTCCACATTACGTTCAAAAGATCGTTGGAGATAGAAAGTGCGAGGAAGTAGAGCTGCAAAAGGACAAAAAAAAATTTAAAGATTCGTGAGCATTTAAAAAATTCATGAAGGATTCACAAAATTCTTTCTTAAGGAGAAAGTTTGCAGAAGCACCAAAGGAGAAGCTAATTCAGTCATAAGATTGGACGCAGGAACAGATCTAAGCCTTTAATTAAGCTTAGAAATGACGACCCCGTAGGTAAGGAGAATTTTTGTTTCAACCGTAAGATCTAAGAGAGAGCAAGATCAGTCATCACATCAAGCAAAGATTAAGTCACGACCGTCAGATCTCATTGGAGAGATATCAACGGTGGGGAGGGATTGCGGGGATCGGGAAGAAAATTAAATTTTTTGCAAGTTGTGAGCCTGCAATCACTCAGGATTATTGATCTTGATAGATCAACATATCAACGATGCATATCGATCCCACTATGAACGAGCATCTTCGCATTGCGGGGATCAGGAAGTAAATTAAAGCGTGATAAATTTGAGTCTCCAAAATCACTCATGGTCATTGATCTTCACGGTCCATTAAAATATGACTGTTGATCTTGCAAGAGCCGAGGTCAATCTCCACCATCGGATCAAAGGACATGTGGCATCCGAACAAGTGCTTCGCTAGTTCATTGTTTGGGAGAAATAGAAAAATGAGGTCATCAAATTCCCGAAGGCACGAAGGTGCGAAGTACATCTGGACTATCCATTGACGAAGACACATGGACGACGGATATTCCAATTTCCTAGTTCAAGGCTTAGAGAAAACATGGTGCAGTGTTTCTAGAACTTTTGAATCCCTAAATTTTGAAGTAAATCTCAGTCATCCAAATCTAGAAAACACGTGGAGGAAGATCCTGCACTCCGCGAGTTTGTTATTTGGCATGTCGGAGGATAGCATGTGTTAGAAAATGAAAACTCCCAAAGGCCGGAGTTTCAAAGAATTCTTGGGTGTTCATTTGCAGCGACCTAAGGATCATTGCATCTACACTCCTATGGATAGTTCGTTGCCTCAACACTTCACGAGTATTGTGATTGCGAGAAGTAAAAGATATTTGAAACCCTAAATCCCATAAGTAATTCTTATTTGTAGACATTGACAGGTAATTGAGACCATTGATCTCTTCTCCCTGTCTGGAGGTTCGCGAGTTCACAAAATTGCGAGGTAAGAAAGGAATATCACCTGGAGCCCTGAAGGCACGAATTCCCGAAGTAATTGTGGACCATTAATCTCAAATCAACGAGGGTCATTGATATTTTCAACAATTCATTTATTCGACCATTTGGTTATTCAAAGTAATTGATACCTTCACACATCAAAACACCCGAGCCCAAAGGCCCAAAGTGCCTGGTATTCATCCCTCGGTCACATGAGAAGCTAAACTTCAATTTGTTTTTGCCTCTTGAGTAAACTTACAAAGCCCGATTCCGTCATTAGAGGGGATACAATTTCTAAAGAACAGATATCAAAGCTCTGACTCCATAGATATTGTGCTCGGATAGTCACATCCATCCAGATATCTACGAATAGAATATTCGATCCACAAGAGTGATCGAATTGGTGAATGAACAACTAATAAACGTTGTCATGGGTCAACAAAGACTACTCAGGAAGTCTAGAAGAGATCTCAGACATATATGGAAAGAGAACAACAAATAAATGGTAGCATATTTTGCAAACATAAATGATGAGGTTCTATTTGTACCTGAGGAGCTCACACAAGAAGCCGATCAGAGGAATATTGATGATATTTGGAGCAACATCACCATGAATCTACCATTACCTCCACAGTATAATGGTAAGAATATTAAATTTGGTCGGTTAGAATTAATGCTTATTTGTGTCTTGTAGACTGTTATCATAATCTACATGATCAGGAAAGGGATGCATTAGCATTGCAGCTCATCCAACAAGCCTTGGATGACAATATGTTGCACAAGGTTGTAGCAACGACATCTTTTAAAGAAGTTTGGAGTATTATGGAAACAAAGTATAGTGAAAGAGGGAGAAACAATTTATCGAATGTTTCCACTCTGGAAGAAGCACCTATGTCTAAAGAAGAGCTACCAGAGGAACTTAATGAAGGAGCATCTATGTCTGAAGCAGAGCTACCAGAGGAACAAAAGGAAGAATCATTTGTGTCTAAAGCAGAGCTACCAGAAGAAAAGAATGAAGGTGCATCTGTGTGTAAAGCAAAGCATGAGAAAATTGCAGAAATTGATGGTGAAGCTATAAATACAGCAACCGACAATGATGAAATGATGCAAAGAAGGTTTGATGACAGAATCATTTAATCCACTACACTTATGACTTCCAATGAAGCAGTTGAAGAAGAAGATAATGTTCATGCAGATTTGAAATGGATTGAACAGTCAATCTATGATGATGATTGTTACACCTCAAAATCACTCAACTGGATAAGTGTCGCATATGCCTCTCACTTGTCGCAAGTGTCGTAAATGTCGTTGAATCATGCCATCACAATGACGACACTAAAAGGGCACTTGAAACATCTTATGTACTTGGTTTGAAGGAAGAAACTGGTTCACTGAAGTCAAACATCTCTTAACACCTAAGAGGGCTTCTTAATTAAGGGTTTGAAAGGGGAACGCTTCTCTAAAACTGTCTGAGGAGCGCCGACACCCCTCTACCATGCCTCAGAAGCGTTATAACGCTTCTCCACCCCTTTGTAGAAGCGCTGCTCAGATTTGAAGCGCTGGTGCTTCCCTTGACTTGTTTAGAAGCGTTCTAACGCTCTGATGCCCCTTTTGGGGAGCGCTCTCCATTCTGGGTAACTTGTTAGCCCGGTGAGAAGAATAAGGGGAGAATCATTCGAGTTTAGGAGATGGTTGAGCTCGAATTCTTGGTTCTATCAAAATATCTCTGATCCAAGGAAGAGGTTACCAACTGGTTCTAAACATAACTCAAGTGGTTAGGCTCCTCCCAACCTATATAAGAAATCTCTATGGTGGTAAAGAGGGGGAAGAATTGAGCATATGGAACTTATGATCTTGGAGGAAACTTGCAGCCAGCCAAAGGAGAGTAATCATTGAAGCTGCTATCATCCAGGTTGTGGATCTTTCAGGAAAGGGTTAGACGAAGAGGACTTGACGAAGCTGTCGCATTCGCATCTACGATTGTAAGTACTGCTGTCATTATTCTCATTGATATGACAAGTTTGGCCTGTTTCTTTCTATTTTGTGTTTAATGTTACATGAACTTATCATTTAATGATACATTTGTTTTCAAGCTAATGTCAATAGAGTAGGAAGTGGTTGTATCTTGTTTTGTCCACAGACCTCATCGAGGAGCAAAAGGATTGGAGAGCAAATCGGAGCGTGCAGGGACAAACGTCGATTAAAAGGTACTTCTATTATCCTTCCTTCTCATGCATTAGGCTTAGATAGATTTGAAAGGAAGTCAGTGTCCATGATAAGAAATTTTCTGTCTAGGGTTAAGGTCAAGCTCTAGAGGTCGATCTACTTGTCCGCAATGATAATGATGGTAACTGCTCTCAAAAAGAACAGAAATAAGAGAACCAATATGGTTCCTATTATAATTTTTTATATCATATTGACAAGTTGTTTGAGTATGCAGGTGGGAAACCAAAAGAAGAACATGAAGACATGGATGAAGATTTCAATGAAGACCAATTTGAAACCATTTTCATGCAATGGAGTTTTGAAGAAATCATATTTTATTTTGAGTTCATGTGGAAGAAGTCCGTTGATTGTATAGCCCAAGCAGTGAAGGGAATTTTGATAGTTTTCAGTGGTGGCATCAACCCACTGTCAAAGAAAAATTTCCTACAGAAGAAGATGAAAGAAATAGGCACAAGCACCCTGATCAAATTCAGAATATGAAGTTGCAACGACAAAGACAAAAGGCACAACATGGAACCTTCAGTATCAATGCCAAAATAAATAAAAATGACCAAATTAGAACAATACAGAGTTTGGAAGAAGAGAAAGAAGAAACCCAAATCAAGTGCAAAGTTGAAGTCTAGTTTTGTTATTACATATTGTAAGCCTAGCTGAGACATAGACCAACAAGCATTTTTCATTTATGAATTCCTCTTTTGGTTTTTGTTAAAATCCATTGGGTAAATCCATTTTTGATTTCCAAATGCAACACTTAGGATTTATCAGTGCTAATGTTTGTAAATGTTTATTTTAAGAGGGAGTAGTTGTAAACCTCCAACATTGAGTTTAAGAGGGAGCGTTAGTTGTAAACGTCAATGTAGTAGTGATTGTACACTATCAGCTACAAGTCTGTTAGGATTCCTATCAAGTTCTTGATCTTCTTGATTTTTTGGATCCTATTTAGCTAAGCTCTTTTTCCTTAATGACATGCACAAAGGCACTAAGTACTTTAGACATTCTTGTTTCCAATTTCGTCTTCTCTGTATTACCATCTCTACTTCTCATTTTGTCATTTTCATCGTATCTCTATAACAACAAACATACTTGAAACCATAGAGAAGAGTACTGATTCACAACATTTTGGAGATAGGGAAGAAAAGAAAAAGCTTCATTCAGATTAATCAACGATAAATACAAATATATATATGATATGAGGATTGGTTTGAAACAGTTTAAGATGGTTGGAAGCGGTTGGAGAGAAACCGCAACTAATTCTCCATTATTCTAACTATCCCCTTTAATGGAGAAGGGATTTACATCCACACCTAACATCTCCCTAAACAATTCAAATTTGATCTTCCCAAGAGGCTTAGTGAAAATATCAACAACATTTTCACTAGTATTACAATACATTAAGGAAATGTCATTAGATTGCATCTTTTCTCGAACAAAATGGAATTAAGTATCAGCATGTTTTTTTCTTGAATGATAAAATGGATTATTTTCCAACTTGATTGAGCTCTAGTTATCACATTTGATTATCATAGATTCCTTTTTTTCTTCTCCGACATCTTGAAGTAGTCTTCTCAACCAAACAACTTCACAAGTTGATGCACACAACGCTTTAGATTCTTCTTCAATGGATGACAAAGATACAATAGGTTGCTTCTTACTGCTCCATGAAACAATCCCAGATCCAATGCCAAAAGCATAACCTATAGTATATCTATGATCATTTGAAATGTCAGCACAATCTGAATCTGAGTAACCTGTTAGATCAACATCGAATGAATCGGTATACTTAATACCATAATCAATTGTGCCTTTGAGATACCTGAGTACCCCTTTCACTGCATTCCAATGGATTTCTAGAGGTTTTTCCAGAAACTGACTTAACACACTAACATAGTATGCTATGTCAGGTCTGGTTGTAGTGAGATAGTTTAATATTCCCACCATTTGTCTATACACTATATCATTTACCTCCTTCGAACCATCATCGCAGTAAAGTTTCGTGTTCTATTGCATTGGAACATAAGAAACTTTACACTGATCCATTTTTAACTTATTAAGTACTTCTCTGGCATATTTTCCTTGAGACACAAAGGTTTGACCAACATTTATCCAGACTTCAAGACTGAGACAGTAGTGTAACTCACCCAGATATTTCATTTCAAATACCTATGAGATCTGCTTCTTGATTCCACTAATCAATTTTTATGAATTTCCTATAATAATTAAATCATCAACATATAAGGAAATCAATACAATGTTCCCCTTTTCATCAAACTTGGTATACATATTTGGGTCACTTTTCATCCTCATAAAACCCCGATGAAGAAAAAAGGAATCTATCTTCTCATACCATGACCTAGGTGCATGTTTCAATCCATACAATGTTTTCTCTAATTTACATACTAAATGTTCCTGACTACTTTTCACGAGTAAGGTAAACCTCCTCCTTTAAATCATTATTCAAGAAAGAAGAATTTACATCTAATTGGTGAAGCTTCCAATGGTGTTTTGTAGCTAGTGAAATTAACATTCTTATTGTGTTTAATTTAGCTACTTGTGCAAATGTTTCTACATAATAAACGCCCTCTTTTTGTGAATACTCTTTTGCCACCAATCTAGATTTATATTTATCTATACTACCATCTTCTTTGAATTTAGGTTTGTATATCCATCTACATCCTATGGGATTTTTATCTTTAGGCAATTTAGTCAACTCCCAAGTTTTGTTTTTCATTATAGAGTCATGTTCTTCCTCCTTTGATTCTCTCCACTCTTCATGTTCATTAGCTTCATTAAAACTCCTGGGTTCTATGAAATTTTAAATATTACTCATTAGGGCATAATCTTTATATTTTTCAGGTGGACAAACCTGTCGTAAAGATCTTCTCAATTGGCTGGTGACTTCTCTTTTGTTTTGTGAAGATTCTTCTCCACTACTAGATGTATCCATGTCACTGGGTGCTATTTCATGTTGCTTGTTCTCTTATTTGACGTCCTCATCTTCAAGAAGTACCTACCATCCTTCATGATTGTTGTCTTCATTGTTTCCTTCTTCCTATTCATGAAAGATTACATCTCCTAATTGCAAACACTTTGTGAGTAGATGGATCAAATAGTTTATATGCTTTAAATTCTAAACAATACCCTATAAAAATACATTTGATAGCTTTAGCATCAAGCTTCTTCATGTTCTCCTTTGGAATGTGTGAAAAATCCTTACACCCAAATATCCTCAAATTATTAACTATTTTTTTAGAATCATACAAGGATTCGAAAGGATTTTTATCATCAAGACACCTTGTTGGACTTCTATTCTTTAAGTAAACAAGAGTGTTAATGGCCTCATCCCAAAAAGAATTTTAGAGATTCTTACATTTCATCATATTTGATGCACACTCTACCAGAGTTATGTTTTTCCTTTTTGCAACTTTGTTTTGCTGTGGAGCATGGGGTACTTAAATTGTTGTACTATTCCATGATATTTGCAGTACTTGATGAAGTTCCCTAATCTATACTCTACCCCTTGATCCGAGTGAAGGATTTTGATGAGTTTCCCTATTTTCTTCTCCACCATGTTTTTAAATTCCTTGAATTATTAAAAAACATCACTCTTTTTGCTAAGGAAATAAACCCATGTGTACATTGTGCAGTCATCAATAAACAATAAGAAATAATAAGCACCTCCTAGTGAACTTGTCTGCATTGGTCCACAAAAATTAGTGTGCACAAGTTCTAATAGATCTTTTTTTCTCCTACCAGGATTAGAGGGGAATTCATCTATGTGCATATTTTCTAATGCACAACCTTCACAAGCACCATACTCCTTCAACATAGGGAGTCCTTCAACCATACTGTTTTTTTTTTAATAACAACAAATCATGATAATTAATGTGACCATACCTTTGGTGCCAAAGAGTTTATGTAGGCATAGTCGCATAAGTTAAGGCTTGATGATCCTTGCTAGTGACATCAAGTTTGTATAGGCTTCCAACTCTTACTCCTGAAGTAACAGTTCTGTAATGATCCTGCAATTCCTTTACTATACATTGTGTCTTGAAGAATGATGCAGGAGCATCGTCAGCAAGAACATGTGGAGAGACAACTCAGCACCTGAGTGCACCTTTGAATCATTTTAGAATCTTAACCACTGACATTTCCTACAAATCTTTTTGAAATAATAAAAAAACTAAAGAAGATCGAATGCTTCAGAGATAAATGATCACGAGTGATCTGGGAGTTCACTCATACTCTTGAATGTAACAAAACTTAGGTAGCAATTATGTTTTGTTTTCGAGTAGATGAGTAGTTGAAGGGAAACCTAAGAACTCTCTTATATAAATAAAGGTGTGGTATGCCAGAATGAGGTTGTTGCAAGTTAGTAGGATTTTGTTGTGATTTAGTTTTTGTTGAGTTTTGTTGTTGTTTATCATAGCTGTAGCCATTTACTTTTGAATGAATATAATAGAGGAAAATTGATCCAATGCATGGTGTTTCTATTGTTTACAATTCCCTATTATTGTTGTTTTCATGAATGAATGAGTTATATTATTGAGTATATGAAACTGTGAAGTGTTTAGATAAGTTTCAATTGTTCTCTTCGTTGAGTTCATGCAAGGCATACATACATTTCTCAAGGAGTACATTGACAGAGTCTATCTCAACTTGAAAGATCAAAAGAGATAGCATGAAACTTCTCTTTGCAAGGAGTGCAAAGTGACTGCTACAAGGTGTGCACAATCATCCACAAGAACTTAAGTCTTGCATGAGAATATACTACAAGGAGTGACAGAGTCTTTTTCGACTCATAATCTTAAAAGAGATAGCGTAAATTTTCCTTTGCAAGGAGTGCAAAGTGACTACTGCAAGGTGTGCACAGTCATCCGCAAGAACCTAAGTCTTGCATAACAATCTGTTGCAAGGAGTGGACAAATCTGAAATTTGAATAAGTGTCGAATTAACTCTTTAAGGAGTTAAAGGAGCAGAAGGAGAGAAAGATCAAGAGATATAGCAGGAGAAATATTCAAAGGGAGGGAATTTCTGAAGGTTTCATGAGTCATTGACTAATATCCATCTAGGAGGGAGTGAGATCATTCCAGATCGTTAGATCTGGGTAAAGTGCACGAGTGTTAAGTATATGCGTGCATATAAAAGAGAGGATTTGTTGAAGTCCCGAAGAGATCAAGGAATCTCCATCATCGAAAAGGACAGGTGGCACAAGATCCATCACTCTGGGACATAATCACTTCGGGAGATTTGTGGACAAGAAGAAAGTGAAATCGTCGAAGAGTGGACCATTGTTCGGTTCAGAGGAGAAACTATCCGGGAGGAGAACTTGTTTGACGTTTTGATGTTGGAAGACATAAGGAGTAGTGTCGTGTAGACAACCAACATAAATCACTGAAGCCGAAAGGATTGATCTAGATCATCCGTTCGATTGAAGTCTTTGCGACGTCGATATGAGACTTCAAGGAAAAGTCCCTTCGAGGGTTTCAGTTTAGGAATTCAAAATCCCAAACCCCGAAGATCCGAATTAAATCATAGTGGTTCAACTCAAAAGGACACGTGATAGAGATATGTGAACTACAGGTGAAAACACTCCCAAAGAAAATGAGCATGTATAAGTTGAGATCCCTAAAGCCCAAATTGCCGAAGTGAATCATAACAGTCTTATTCAGAAGGATACACAAAAGAGATCTGTGAACTCTGGGTGAAAAATCTTTGAGAGAAGGTGAGTGTGTAAGAGTTGGGACTCCCGAAGACTGAAGAGTCAAAGTGAACCACAACTGTCGATCTGTGGGGGACACGCGTCACAAATCATTGTATTTGGGTGAAATCACTTCAAGAGAAGGTGAAGACTGAGAATTGGAAATCCCCGAAGCTCAAATAGCCAAAGTGGTTTGTGGTCGTCGATCTTCGGGAGACATGCGTCAATAGATTGTGATATCTAGGTGTAAGAATTGCAGAGAAAGTAAGGTTTGAGAATCGAAAACTCCAACACCCTAATAGGCAAAGAAGATAACGACCATTGATTGAAAGGGGAACAAGTCAACTGATCATGGAGATCTAGGAGGGCATGATCTGGAGAGAAGGAAGGAAAGGCAGCAGATCTGAACTGTTGATCGAGAGGCTTCGTCCAATATCGCGAGATCAATGGTCACGCAAGATTGTGGGGACAGAAAGTGCTCAGACTTTAAAAATTTGAGAACGGGCCATAATCGAAACCACAATATTGCAATAGGGATGTATGGCAATTGATAGTGAATTGCAGGGAGAAAAGAGGGTAGATCCCAAACCAGTCTTGGTCGTGCCTGCAATCATGTGTTTACGCAAGGACATAGCCCAAGGTCACATACAGAAAAGGGATAATGGAAGAGGAGCTATCACCTAAACCCTGATAGTTCAGCAGAGCGAAGGGAGAGGTTGTGGGTTCCATAGAGCCTGCACCAAAATACTTAAAGGGCCTGTTTTTAATTACAAGTGAGACCATTAAGGTTTCAAAGAGCCAATTCCTCTCTGAGAATTGAATATCCTTGACTGGGAGGTTGAGAATCCCCAAGGAGATAAGGGGGGTCTACATCAAGTGGTATCATATCTCGATTTAGTTTTTAGACTTCAAGCAAAGGAGACAAAGGAGCTCGAAGTTGTACTATGTGTGTGAGAGACAATCAACACAATGCCACCAAGGAGACGTGTGGAGACACCTTTATCCAATCGCATTGTAGAAAGATAAATGAGAGAGCTTTGTGCAATATTAGAGGCGATGGAGGCAGCGCATAGGAGGGAACCTGATGTTGGGGAATTCAGTGATGCAGAGAGTGAATAAGTAGAAATCGAGGAAGCTGCAGGGGAAAATGTTGTTGAAGAACGCTTACTGAGAGCATTTTCTAGATTGGGAGCTAAATCCAAGATAGAGATCTCAATGTATGAGGGAATTTTGGATGTTCAAGAGCTGTTAGATTGGATAAGATCCATGGACAAATATTTCAACTATGAATATGTTGATGAGGAGAAAAAGGTGAGACATGTTGTCACCAGGCTAAAAGGACAAGTGACACTATGGTGGGATGAACTGCAGGCTAGGAGGAGAAGAAAAGGTAAACAAAATATAAAGAATTGGGACATAATGGTAGCCAAGATGAAGGCTAAAGTCATGCCCAAATATTATCAGATAAATCTGTTCAGTAAGTTGCAGAACCTGAGACAAAAGGGTATGAAAGTGAAGGAGTACACAAAGGAATTCTACAATATGAATATCAGGACTGGAAAACAAGAGAAGGATGAAGAAAAAGTTTCCAGGTATATAAATGGCCTAAGGTATGAAATCCAGGATGAGATCAACATGATGTCAGTGAGGAAAGTAGAGGATGCTTATCATATTTCTCTGAAGGCAGAGGAGAATTTGGCCAGGAAACAGAGTCAACGAAACAAAGGCAGAAGCCCAAGCAAAGGCAAGGGATTTTCCAATGATAAGGCACAGAAACCCAAAGATGGGACTAAGAAACCACATAGTCACTTCGAAAGAGGAGGAATTTCCTGAGGGAGACAAAGTGGTGGAAGAAGTTCTTATAGAGGAAGAGGAAGAAGTAGAGGAGGAGAAGTAAGGTGTTCTGCATGTGGAAAGACATGAGATATGTCTTGGGAATGTCAGATATGTCTTGGGAATGTCCCGAGAAAAATAAATAAGGAGGAGGTGAAGTTCACATTTCAGAAGCACAGTAAAGGAATGTTGAAGCAAAAGGTGCAGAGGATGGAACATCCCTAATGTTGAGCAACGTTCTCTTAAAACCATATTCAGAAATTGAAAAGACAATGTAGAAGAACAGTCTATTCAGGACATCTTGCAAGACTAAAGACAAAGTATGCAAGGTGATAATCGACAGTGGGAGCACTAATAACTTAGTATCCACAAATATGGTGGAGAAATTGGAGCTGGAGACAACTGCACATCCAAAGCAATATAAAGTTTCATGGTTGCAGAAAGGACACCAGGTAATGGTCACTAAACAATGCCTCGTTGAATTTAATATAGGAGGATATAGAGATGAAATTTTGTGTGATGTGATTCCCATGGATGTATGTCATGTTTTCTTGGGGAGACTATGGAAGTTTGACAGAAATGTCTTTCATGATGAGAGGAAAAATACATACACCTTGGAGAAGACTAGTAGGACACACATGTTGCCACCAATAGAGGAGAAGAAAGTAAAAGAAGAAGCTAACACAAGCATACTTCTCATGAGTGGGAAGGAACTCCTAAGAGAACTCAAGAAGGAACATGAGATGCAGTTTGATGTGGTGAGGAAACCCAGAGTTTTCCTTACAAGTACTTCGATGGATGATTTTCCTGAAGAAGTTCAGGAGTTGGATAATTTTTCTGACATAGTAGTGGATGAGTTTCCTAACTCATTACCACCCATCAGAAGTATCATCCATCATATTGATTTGATATTGGGAGCAAGTCTTCCAAACAAAGAAACATATAGATTGACACCTGAGAATGAGGAGGTAAAGAACCAAGTCCAGGAATTGTTAGAAAAATGTTTGGTCAGAGAAAGCTTGAGTTCATGGGAAGTACCAATTGTGTTGAGTACAAAGAAGGATGGAGGATGGAGAATGTGTGCAGACTCGAGAGCCATAAACAAGATCATAATTAGGTATAGATTTCCTTTTCCAAGAATGGATGACTTAATGGATGGTTTAAGTGGAGAAAAATTATTTTCTAAGATAGATCTGAAAAGTGGATATCACCAGATAAGGATGAGAGAAGGTGATGAGTGGAAAACAACTTTTAAGACAAATAAAGGGTTGTATGAGTGGCTTGTTATGCCATTTGGATTAACAAATGCCACTTTTATGAGGTTGATGAATGAAATACTGAAACATTTCATTAGCAAGTTTGTGGTTGTGTATTGGGATGATATATTGGTCTTTACCAAGACTAAAGAGGAACATTTGAGACATCTGACCTTAGTGATGAGGATACTACAGTAGAAGAAGTTGTTGATAAATCTGAGGAAGTCCTATTTTATGAATACATAACTCATTTACTTGGGTTTTGTGATCTCTTCAAATGAATTGAAGATGGATCTAGAGAAGGTGAAAGCAATCAAACAATGGCCATCACCAAGGAGTATGTTTGAAGTGAGAAGCTTCCATGGATTAGCAAGTTTCTATAGGAAGTTAATAAGATATTTTAGTGGAATTATTTTAGTGGAATTTGTGCACCGATGATGGATACAGTAAAAAAGAGGCAAAAGTCTTTTAAATGGACAGAGGAGGCTGAGGGGAGATACAATATAATGAAGGAGAAGATAATAGAATGACCAATTCTGGTCTTACCAAATTTTGGAAAGACATTTCAAGTGATATGCGATACAAGTGGAGTTGCAATTGGAGCATTCTTGAGCCAGGATAATAAACCAGTTGCATATTTTAGTGAGAAGTTGAATGAGACTAAGAGAAAGTACTCCACATATGATAAATAATTTTATGCCATAATTCAAGCCTTGAAGAAATGGAGGCATCACCTTGTACAGCAATAACCAAGCTTTATAATTCATAACCAGACAGGAAAAATTGAATCAAAGGCATGCAAAGTGGATTGAATTTATGGAGAATTTTACTTTTGTCATAAAACATATTGTTGGAAATGCTAACAAAGTTGTTGATTCATTAAGCAAGAGATGTTTGATTCTTCAGGAGTTTCAGGTGAAGACCTTGGGGTTTGAACACCTTAAGGAAATGTATAGTGATGATCCAAACTTAAAGAAATTATACAAAGCATGTGCAAATACCGTGTTGGGAGACAGGAGCTAGTGGACATAGTATATGGTTCAAGAGGGATTGTTGTTAAGGGAAATCAGTTGTGCATACCAAAATGCTCAATGAGAGATAACCTTTTGAAGGAAAAGCATAGTGGAGGATTGGATGGAAATTTCGACCATGATAAAACATTTGCACAGTTGATAATTTCATACTATTGGCCAGGTATAAGAACAGAAGTGATAAAGTTTGTGAATAGATGTAGAATCTTCCAACAGGCAAAAGGAAAACAAAAAAACATTGGATTGTATCAACCATTGTCAATACCAGAGAGGCCTTGGGATGAAATAAGCATGGATTTTGTGTTGAGACTGCCAAGGACACAAAGGGGATATGATTCCATATTTATGTTGGTGGATATATTTTCAAAGATGGCACACTTTATCCCATGCCATAAGACCAGTGATGCAACACACATTGCAAATTTATTTTGCAAGGTAGTTGTTTGTCTTCATGGATTACCCAAAAGTATTGTCTCATACAGAGATACCAAATTCATTGTTCATTTCTTGAGAACACTATGGATGAAGTTGGGGACAAATTTTTCCTCCAGCTCAGCTTATCACCCTCATACAAATGGACAGACTAAGGTGGTGAAAAAAAGTTTGGGAAACTTATTGAGGAGTCTGGTCAGTGAGAATCATAATCAGTGGGGTCAAATTCTACCACAAGCAGAATTTGCATACAATGACTCACCAAACAAGAGCACTGGAAATATCCCATTCCAAATACTATATGGAATGTATCCAAGAGGAGTAGTTGAGTTGAGAGACTTGCGACAGAGTGAGATCAAAAGCGCTAGAGTAGAAGATTTTGTTGCAAAAATGAAAAAGATCCATAGCCAAATCAGAGGACACTTGCAGAGATCTAGCAAAGAGTAGAAGCACAGAGTTGATCAACATCACAGAGAGATTCAATTTGAAGTAGGAGATCAGGTTCTGGCACATCTAAGGAAAGAAAGGTTCCCAAGGAGAACATATAACAAGTTGAAGATGAAAAAGATAGAACCATGTAAGTTCTTAAGAAAGTTTGATGCAAATTCCTATTAGATTGAGTTGCCAGATGGTGTGGGCATATCACCCATATTCAACATATTAGACATGTATCCTTACAGGGAAAATGGCATAGAGAGATCAGAAGATCAGGAGAATATTCATTGGGAGAAGTAGATGCCTGTAGCAGAAAACCCACAAATGGAGGAGATCGTTGATCATAGGATTGGCAAGAAGACCAGGAGGAATACCTGTTTTGAATATTTGGTCAAATGAAAGGGACACCCGATAGAAGATACCAACTGGGAAAATGAAGCTGATATCTAGAAGCATGGAAAGTCAGTGCAGGAGCTCATGGACAGGAGTCCATGAATTTTTGGCCAAGGTAGTATGATGTAGGAGCATCGTTAGCAAGCACAAGTGGAGAGACAACTCAACGCCTCAACGCACATTTGAATCATCTCAGAATCTTAACCATTGGCATTCCTACAAAAATTTTTGAAATAATCGAAAACTGAAGAAGATCGAATGCTTGGGAGCTAAATGATCACGAGTGATCTGGGAGTTCACTCCTAGTCTTGAATGTAATGGAACTTAGGTATCTATTAGGTTTTGTTTTCAAGTAGACGAGTTGTCGAAGGGAAATATAAGAACTCTCTGAGACAAATAGAGGTGTGGTATGCCAGAATGAGGCTGCTGCAAGTTAGTAGTATTTTGTTGTGATTTAGTTGTTGCTGATTTTTGTTGTTGTTTATCATAGTTGTAGCCATTTACTTTTGAATGAATATAACATAGGAAAATTAATCCAATGCAGGGGGTTTATACCATTTACAATTCCCTATTATTGTTGTTTTCATGAATGAATGAGTTATACTATTGAGTATATGAAACTATGAAGTGTTTAGATAAGTTTCAATTGTTCTCTTCGTTGAGTTCATGCAAGGAGTGCATACAGTTTTCAAGGAATGCATTGACAAATTCTGTCTCGACTCATAAGATTAGAAGAGATAATGTGAAACATCTCTTTGCAAGGAGTGAAAAGTGACAGTTGCAAGGTGTGCACAGTCATCCGCAAGAATTTAAGTCTTGCGTGAGAATATACTACAAGAAGTGACAGAGTCTGTTTCGACTCATAATATCAGAAGACAAAGTGAAAATAACTCTTTCATAGCGTAAAATAACTCATAAGATCAGAAGAGATAGCGTAAAATAACTCGAAGTAACTCTTTAAGGAGTTAAAGGAGCAGAAGGAGAGAAATCTCAAGAGTGATAGCGGGAGAAATATTCAAAGGGAGGGAAGTTCCAAAGGCTTCACGAGTCACCGGCTAAGATCCATCCAAGAGGGAACGGGATCATTCCAGATCATTGGATCTGGGTAAAGCACACGAGAGTTAAGTCTTTGAGTGCATATAGAATCAAGGATTCATTGAAGTCCTGAAAGGACAGGTGGCGCAAGATCCATAACTCTGGGATGAAAGCACTTCAGGAGCTTTGTGGACAAGAAGAAAGTGAAATCATCGAAGAACGGACCATCGCTTGATTCATAGGAGAAACTATCCGGGAGGAGAACTTGTTCAATGTTTTGGCATCGGAAGACAAAAGGAGTGGTGTCGTGTAGACAACCAACATAAATCACTGAAGCCGAAATGATTGATCCAGAGCGTTCGTTCGATTGAAGTCTATGGGACGTCGATATGAGACTTCAGGGAAAAGTCCCTTCAAGGGTTTCAGTTTAGGAGTTGAAACTCTCGAACACCGAAGAGTTGAAGTAAATCGTAGCAGTCTGATTCATAAGGACATGCAACAGAGATCCATAAACTCAAGGTGAAAACACTCCACTACAAAACGAGTGTGCAGAAGTTGAGATCCCCGAAGCCCGAATCGCCAAAGTGAATTGTAATCATTCGATTCAAAAGGATACACGACAGAGATTTGTGAACTCCGGGTGAAAACACTCTGGGAAAAGGTGACTGTGTAAGAGACGGGACTCCCAAAGCCCGAAGAGTTGAAGTGAAGCACAATCGTCAATCTGTGGGGGACACACGTCGACAGATCGTTGTCTTCAGGTGAAAGCACTACGAGAGAAGGCAAATACTGAGAATTGGAAATCCCCGAAGCTTGACTTAACTGTCTGATTTAGAAGGATACGTGACAGAGATTCGTGAACTCTGGGTGAAAACACTCCAGGAGAAGGTGAGTGTGTAAGAGATGGGACTCTCAAAGCCCAAAGAGTAGAAGTGAACCACAATCGTTGATCTGTGGGGGACACACATCGACAGATCGTTGTCTTCGGGTGAAAGCACTACGAGAGAAGGCAAAGGCTGAGAATTGGAAATCCCCGAAGCTCGAATAGCTGAAGCAGTTTGTGATCTTCGATCTGCAGTAGACACGGGTCAATAGATTGTGAGCTCCAGGTGTAAGTATTGCAGAGAAAGTAAGGTTTGAGAGTTGAAAACTCTAAAACCTGAACATGCGAAGCATATCACGAACGTTGATTGAAAGGGGCACACGTCAACAGATCGCGGAGATCTAAGAGGGTGTGATTCAGAGAGAAGGAAGGAAAGGCGACACATCTGAACTATTTATCGAGAGGCTCCATTAGAGATCATGATATTAACAATCACGCAGGATTGCAGGGATAGAAAGTGCTTGGACTTTAAAAATCTGAGAGTGGGTCGCAATCGAAACCATGGTATTGCAATAGGGACGCGTGGTGATTGGTAGTGAATTGTGGAGAGAAAATCGGGTAGATCCCAAATGACTCTTGGTCATGCCCGCAATCGTGTGTTTACATGAGGACATAGCCCAAGGTCACATACGGGAAAGGGATAACAAAAGAAGAGCTAGCACCTAAACGCTGATAGTTCAACAACATGAAGGGAGAAGTTTTGGGTGCCATAGAACCTACACCAAAAGACTGAAAGGGCCCATGTTTAATTACAAGCGATACCATTAAGGTTTCAGAGAGCCGATTTGGCTCCGAGAATCAAAGATCCTTGACCGAGAGGTCAAGTATCCTCGAGGAGAGAAGGGGGGTCTACATCAAAGAACTCGATCTTCAAATCCTGATATGTAATGGTGGACACAAAAATCAATTTTTTCTTTATCCCAGGGACATACACAACATTTCGAATGTGTTTGACAATACCATTAAGAAGTGTTACTAAAATATCTTCATATCCCTTGATTTGATAAGAGCGATCATCTCCAAGATATATATGGAGACCATTATGGGTTTCTTTAAAGTTTGTATACCAATTCTTGTCACATGTCATGTGAATTGAAGCACCAGAATCTGCAAACCATGCATCAACATCATTAGTTTCAACACACAACGCAACATTCGACATAAACAGTTTGAGATCTTTTGGTTCAATATTCGAGCTTTCTTCTGCAAAGTGTCCGGAATGTTTTCTATTTTTATGCCTAGCCTCATCATCATTTTTCTTCTTATAACACTCTCTCGCAAGATGCCCAATCCTACCACAATAAAATCACTTAAGTTCATTTCTATTCAATGGCATACCTTGATTTGGCTTTAAAAATGACTTCTTCTGAAATGAACTTCCTCCTCTGCCTCCTCCTCATGGTTTCCCTTTAGGAAATATCTTCTTTGTCCATAGTGCGTGCCTCTCTTCCTCTTGCAACAATATACCTATTAGTTCCTCAAAAGTGGGAGCTTTCTCCCTCGTTGAGAGGGCACTGACAGTCTCATTTATATCTATTTTAATACTTAGAAATTTACGCTTTAGGAAAAAAATGTGATTCGTATTATTAGTTTGATACAGATCTAAGTGCTTGCCACGTTTCACTAGAAGTCTTAGCATCTCTAATATGCGGAATTATGCTATCTTTAACAGACATTCTCAACATTACCTTGGCTTTGTTCTCTCGCTTATCCCAGTCTAGGATAGTTGTCATTGTTGCGCCTGCAACCGCATCGAGTCGTGCTTCATCTCCTTTCGCGATCGTGCTTCATCTCCTTTCACGATCGTCCATGCGCCATAACCTTCCATCAAGGTTTTCATCTTGAATTTGTAATTGATGAAATTTGATCCATCAAATTTGTTGGCTTCATTGAGGTACGTTTCTCCTAAAGGATTCGCCATCTCCGCAAACTTCTTTATACAACAAACACACGCCTGGTTAAGTGAGAAAGGAGCAGTGATCTGGTGAGCAAGCAATCGAACCAGCGATTTCTCCTATCGGAGGGAAGCTCCTCCTATCGCAGGGACGCTCCTCCAGAATTGTTTTAGCTGCGATATTCTCCAGGAAGCATTTAAATTTTAGCAGCGATCTCAGCGATAAGAATACAAAGCAAGTTCTTCTCTGTCAATCGAGAATGAAGGCTCTTGATCTCTCCTCCAAAACCCGAGACGAAGAAACGATCTGCCTCTCGGACTCAACTCGCTCTACGTGGCTTTTCGTGTTGGCGGTCCACAGGGCGATCTGGGCGAGAGGGCGATTTGGATGAGCAGGCAGATAATTAAAACCTCCACGCGAATTTCCTCCGAAATCCGTAGGACTCCAAACAGTCTGTCGCAGGACTCCTTATCACGCCTCCTTGTATCTCTGCACACAGATCGCGCCTCCTTGTATAACCTAAACAAGTATCGCAGCGCACCATATATCTCAGCGAATGTCTCACGGTCTGATCTGGGCACTCTCCCTCAGTCAGAGCCAATGCTCCATGTCCTTTCACGCAGACATCGATCCTCCAGCTCTCCTCTCACAGTGGATAGCATAATGGACAATGATCCAGCAACAGTCACGCTCCAACTTCGCAGCGGTCTGGTGTGGACTCCTCACTCCAGATCCGTCCGCCTCTCACATTCTCGCTCTGATACCAACTTGAAACCATAGAGAAGAATACCGGCTCACAACATTTCGGAGACGGGGAAGCAAAGACAAAGCTTCGTTCAGATTAATCAACGAGAAATACAAATATATATATATATATATTATGAGGATCGGTTTGAAACGGTTTAAGATGGTTGGAAGCGGTTGGAGCGAAACCGCAACTAATTCTCCATTATTCTAACTAACATAACTGTTGAAAGCTGTTCATTAATCATAAAAATCCAAGATAGGCGACTATGAATACCGATTGAATTAATTTATGTCGGTGAAACAGAAATATACACATCCATGGTCACAGCAGATTGCTTTCCTAGCTTTTTATTATCACGCAATAATTTAGTACACGTGATTGATCAACAAGTGAATTCTTGTAGAAAATCTAAGTCCTAGTATAATTGAATTGTCAATCAATTTCGCCTAGAACCAAGAGGTTTCGTGTTCAAGTTGGAGAGGGACTCTCTAACTCACTCGCATATCTAAGATCTGACTTACTCGACTCCCAGATAAAAATGATTATGGTTATCATGACAAAAATAGGCATCTTGCAACACATGCAGATCCTCGCAACAAGAACAGAAGATGACAACTATTACGAGAAAGAGCTTCCTGAGTTGTGTTATACGGATGTTCATGTATTGCATAGTGTTTTCAGATTATTCATGTCTGTTTCTTCCGAAACGAGTTTTTTGAATGAAGAAATTAAATCTCTCTTGGCTTTCAAAAGCCGCTTGCATGATCCTACGGGTTGTTTGGCTTGATGGAGTGTTTCATTATATTGTTGTGAGTGGAAAGGTTTCCACTGCGATAGACAGACCCACCATGTCGTTGTTGTGGATTTGACTAATTACAGTTTGAGTGGTACCTTCCATCCCGTAATACTGATTGAGTTAATGGATTTGGAGACTTTGAATGTTTGAGTGGTACCTTCCATCCCGTAATACTCATTGAGTTAAGGGATTTGGAGACTTTCAATGTTAGCTTAGTGCATATTATTGCAAGGGAGAGTTTTTCCATTCACAGCGGACCCCATGGATAAAGAATGTCAAGAAGTGGGCTAAAAACACACTTATCCAAAGTTTTCTAGTCGGGTGCATTATTTTAAAGAGCACATGGATCTAGGCGGTCAAGATCTGCATGACAGATCTACGGTCGAGATTCCATTCCAGACCCCCCCTGTCGTTCTACCTTTAACAAGAGGGGGAGGGGGGGAATCCGATATGTGCACTAAAGCGGTGAGCACATCTGGGTGGCCAAGATCTAGGCACCCAGATCTTCGGTCAAGGATCAATTTCGGACCCTCCTCGTCGTTCTGCCTTTAATGGGGGGGGGTTCGATATGGGCGGTTTCGAATGCGGCCCCCCTTGCTATTGTGGTGCCATCTCGTGAGGTCGGGCCCTCTCCCACCTAAAACCACTTACCTCCTCCGCTTACCGCCCTCGCCCTGGCCGCCGTGTGTTTTCCACTCACCCTCTCTCCTCCCTGTGTCACATCTCCCTACTCCACCTCTCATCTCCCACCACCTGTACCTCCTTGCTCCATGCCACTTCCACTTGTGTCATGTCCTCACACCTAACCCGTCGCATTGTATCATTCTCATCACCTTCTCATGACACATCACCTCATCATCCAATGTCCTAGCCTCTGTGTCCCCTTCTGACGCAACCACGCTCGCAAGCACATCCGCTCACAGGATCTCCTCTTTTCACTCGGCCTGAAGAACTCAAATGTTCTTCTATTTCCCTATTAGGAAATCTGCACCCATAGAAAATCTTCGTAGGATCCCCTCTTCACACTCGGGGGATCAGACTTCGCGGCTTGGTGAGGTTAGTGGTTGAGCGCTGGACTCTCGAATCCTCGATCACCGATACGAGTCAACGCTGACCCTTCCTTTCCTTATCAAGACTTGCTCTATCGTGATTTCGCCACTCGCGATGTCAAGCACTTCGTTTCCCTGACTCCTGAATCTCGATATGCCGAAACTCCGACACCCGCGCGAGTTGACTATTCAATCGCCGCTTCACTCCATCGACATTTTGGACTTCGCGGTATCACGAATCCTGATGCAATTTCTTTGGGACTTCTCGCTGCGAGATCCCGATAAGACGTGCCACCTTTCCACTGACTCCTGCGACCCCACACTATCCTCATAACCGTTGGGATATCGCGTATCGCAATATCGCGATTTTTGTTACAATATTTTGGAGTTTCAATCCACGAAACCCTGATACACGATTCTACGTGCAAATCTGAAGATCCTCGTGGCCCTGATCAACGACTCTGCCCCTCCTGAGCTTTGAACCTTTCAGGAATACCTGCAGTATCTCCCCTGCACCAACTTAAGATCTAACGGCCCACGTGATGTCGCGAATTCTCCTCGGAGAATACCGACCGTCTATCTTTCCCGATGAATTCTGCGAAATGAACCAAGTACTCCTCCACGAAGACTTGTCCACCTGCACACTACTTGCGACGCTTGTTTAAACACTTCACGGCACAAACTCCCTGTGCTTCTCTTGACGATTTCTCGAAGGTCCTATCCTTCCTGAGCTTTCTTATAATTCTGAGTCTTAGAAAAGCCTCTTGCGCACACTCCTTGCGGCAACCTTCAACCTCGACCAAGTGTTGAAGTCCTTCGACTCTGCACACACCTGCAGTAGCAGTCCTTCAATGCCTCCCTCAGGTTCGCAACCCTGAACTTCACTCAGCCTGCGCACTCCTTGCAAGGCTCCTGTGCTCAACTGCACTTTTGAGGAAATGAGAACAAAGGTCAAACTATCTGAGCTTCAGAGATGCAACCCTGAAGTCTTGTCAACGCACTCCTTGCGGACACTTCAACTGCACTCCTTGTAGAAATTCTTACTCAGATAGAGAAACAATTGAAACTCATTCCTTCTTCCTTTCAGACTTCAAGCTCAAACCATGAAATCATATACACAACATATAAAAGCAAATGTATAACTCAAAGCAAACATTCATGAGCATATCATTCAACACCAATACACAGAGGACAGACACAAAACCATGAATTTGAATCAAACTCTTCTATTAATCCAAATATCTGTACATGGGTATTCTTACACAGCGCTCTGCATGCTCTTGCTCAAATGCTTCATTTTTTCTGTTACAATGCACAATGAGGGTGTCTATATCCTATTTCCCTCTTGCGCTCTCAACTGTCTAGTCTAGAATTAAATTCTATCTACCAGCATTAACTATTATAATTGTCGTCTACCTACTAAGGACGAGAGCAATCCACTCAAGGTCCATTTCAATATACAAGTGCGCTTCATTAAATTGCCACCATTATGTTTGTGCAACAATTCCAAAGTGTTTTTCAAAATTTGTGTTGGCGCTCATCCAACTGTCCTCCGCTTCCACGCTGGCTCGTTTGATGTGGGAGATGCTCCTGCATCATATTCCCTCGCTTGAAAATATTCATGAGCTCCTGTCCATGAGCTCCTGCACGGTCTATCCATGCCTTTGTATCTCTACTTCAGTCTCCCAGCTGGCATCTTCAACTGGATGGTTCTTCCACTTGACCAAATACTCGAAGTATTCTTTTCGCCTCGTCCTCTTACAAATTCGTTTGTCCAGTATGTGCTCCATCTGCGACTTCTCTGCAACTGGCATCTGCTTTGTCCACTGGATCACTGGTTGCTCATCTCCAGTCTCTTCTTCTCTAGCCTTATATGGATACAAATCCGAGATATTGAATATCAAAGATATTCCGATCCCATCGGGTAATTCAATCTCATAAGCGTTTGCCCCAAATTTCCTCAAGACATGGTTCGATTTTCTTCATCTTCAACTTATTGTATGTTCCTCTCGGGAACCTTTCTTTTCTCAAATGTGCCAGAACCAGATCACCAACCTCAAATTGAAGTTGTATTCTATGTTGATCTGCTCGACGCTTGTACTCCTGACTTGAGCTCTAAATTCGCTTCTTCACCTGCCTGTGAAGTTCTTTCATCGCCTCTGCGAACTCTTCTGCACTAGCACTCCTAGTCGCAGTCTGTTTTGAATCCCTCAATTCAGAAATTCCTCTCGGCTGCACGCCATAAACAACCTGGAATGGACTCTTCCCTGTGCTCCGGTTGACTGAGTCATTATACGCAAACTCTGCCTGTGGTAATATATTGTCCCACTGGCTGTGGTGCTCTGTCACCAAGATTCTCAGCAAGTCTCCCAGACTTCTGTTCACCACTTCTTTCTGTCCATCCGTCTGAGGATGATATGCTAAAATAAACAACAAGTTAGTTCCAAGCTTCTTCCATAAGGTCCTCCAAAAATGCCCTATGAATTTCGTATCTCGATTCGAAACTATACTCCTTGGCAACCCATGAAGTCGAATGACCTCCTTGAAAAACAGGTTAGCAATGTGAGTTGCATCAATGGTATTCTGACATGGAATGAAGTGTGCCATTTTGGAAAATCTATCCACCACCACAAAGATTGAGTCAACACCTCTTTGTGTTCTTGCCAACCCCAACAAAAAATCCATGCTAATCGCATCCCACGGCCTCTCTGGTATGGGCAATGGTTGATAAAACCCTGCATTATTTTTCCTTCCTTTCGAATGCTGGCAAATTATGCACCTTTCTACAGATCACTTGACATCCGCTCGCATTCCTGGCCAAAAATATGACTCATTCAGCTTTGCGAATGTCTTGTCATGGCCAAAATGTCCTGCCAATCCACCATTGTGTTTCTCCTTCAGCAGATTCTCTCTCATGGAGCATTTCAGAATACACAATTGATTACCTTTGAATAGTAATCCTTCCTGGATCATATACTCCATCCATTGGCTTCTGTCTCTAAGAATTGGATTCTCAGCTGCTTCATACGCCTCTCCAAAATCTAGATCATCTGCATACATGTCCCTGAGATCATCAAAACCCAACGTTTTGACTCTGAACTCCTGCAACAACAAACACTTCCTGCTCAAAGCATCAACCACTTTGTTAGCAGTACCAGAAATATGTTTGATCACAAATGTGAAATTCTGCATATACTCAACCCATTTGACATGTTTATGATTCAACTTCTCCTGTTGAGTCAAAAACTGTAGTGCATTATTGTCACCGTACAAGACAAACTCTTTCGGGATCAAGTAATGCCTCCATTTCTTCAATGCATGTATGACAGCATAGAACTCCTTATAATACGTAGAGTATTTCAATTTCGCTTCATTCAGTTTCTCGCTGAAATATGCTATTGGCCTGTCTTCTTGACTCAAGACTGTCCCTATTGCAAATCCTCTTGCATCACACTTCACCTTAAATGTCTTCTGGAAATCCGGCAACACCAAAACTGGTTGTTCTGTAATCTTCCTCTTCAATAGATTGAAACTCTTTTCAGCTTCTGTCGTCCAGTGAAAAGACTTATGCCGCTTCTTCACTGTATCCATCATCGCTGTGCTAATTCCACTGAAATTCCTGATGAACTTTCGGTAGAAACTAGCCAATCCATGAAAACTTCTCACCTCAAATATATTCCTCGGTGATGGCCAATTCTTGATTACCTCCACCTTATCTAGATCCATCCTCAACTCATTTGTTGAAATAACAAACCCCAAATAAATGAGTTATGTTTTCATAAATGAGGACTTCTTCATGTTTATCAACAGCTTCTCCTACTTTAGTTTCTGCATACTTGTAGCCAAATGCTTCAGATGCTCTGTCATTGTCTTACTATAAACCAATATGTCATCCAAATACACAATGACAAATTTTCCAATGAACTCCCTCGCGACTTCATTCATCAATCTCATGAAGGTACTTGGTGCATTTTTTAAGCTAAACGGCATAACGAGCCATTCATATAACCCTTCGTTGGTTTTGAATGTTGTCTTCCATTCATCAATCTCATGAAGGTACTTGGCACATTTGTTAAGCCAAACGGCATAACAAGCCATTCATATAACCCTTCATTGGTTTTGAATGTTGTCTTCCATTCATCACCTTCTCTCATGCGAATCTGGTGATATCCACTTTTCAAATCAATCTTTGAAAAATACTTTGCTCCACTCAAGAAATCCATCAGATCATCGATCCTCGGCAATGGAAATCTGTACCTGATGGTTATATTATTGATCGCCCTCGAGTCAGTACACATCCTCCAGCCTTCGTCCTTCTTCGGACTGAGTACTGTTGGAACATCACACAGACTCAAGCTTTCCCTGACCAAACCTTTGTCCAACAAGTCATGGACTTGCCTCTTGACTTCTTCATTCTCTTGCGGCATCAATCTATATGCAACTTTGTTTGGTAAACTGGCTCCTGGTATGAGATCAATGTGATGACTCACACTCTTGATCGGTGGCGACGAACGAGGTAGTTCGTCCACTATGATGTCAGCGAACTCTTCCAGTAGTTCTTGAACTTCATCTGGTAAATCATCCACTCTTGTGCTAGTCAGAATAATCCTCGGTTTCCTGACCACAAAGAATTGTGAATCTTCCTTCTTTTTAACCTCATTAAGAATTTCCTTCCCACTAATGAGAAGTACTATGTTCCTTACTTCCGTCTTCACCTCCTTATCCTTTATCGGAAGCAACATGTGTATCCTCCCATTCTTCTCCAAGGTGTGTGTGTTCATTCACCCATCATGAATCACATTCCTGTCATATTGCCATGGTCTACCCAGCAATAGATGACAAACATCCATGGAAATAACATCACACAAAATCTTATCATTATATCCTTCTATCTTGAATTCAACCAAGAATTGTTTAGTGACAGTTACCTGGTGTCCTTTCTGTAGCCACGAAACTTTGTATGGGCTTCGATGATCAATCACCTCCAGCTCCATATTTTCTACCATCTCTGTAGATACGAGATTACCCGTGCTACCACTGTCTACAATGACCTTGCATACCCTGTCCTTGGTCTTTCAAGCAGTCCTGAAAAGTCTCGTCCTTTGGACTGAACTCTCCACCTCCTTCTCTGGTGTCAAAAGGACTTTTCACATCATGAGCGATCTTCCACCTTCAGCGTCTTCAGACTCAACATCCCGCCTCTGTGCCTCGGCAATGTGAGCTTCTCCAATTCTTTTTCTATGGACACTCATAAGACTTGTGCCCATTCTTCCCACATGTGAAGCATGTAATTACTCCACCTCTTCCTCTTCCTCTGCCTCTAGTATGAGAAAAAGTGTTGTTCTCAGTATAATCTCCTCTCTACTCATTATGTTGTCCTCTCTGTTCATCATATTTCTGCCCTCGCTGTGAGGTTCCACCTCTCTCAATTCAAGTTTGAGGTTTCTTCCATTCCTCCTTGGGCTTCTGAGTTCTATCCTGGGCAACTGATTTACCTCTGGGATGACTTCTGCCTCGGCCCCTCTGAGTCTGTTTTTGGCTCAGCTTCTCCTCAGCTTTCAGATCCATCTGATAAGCATCTTCCACCATTCAGATGGTTACCATGATCATATCATCCTAGATATCATATCTCAGGCCATTCATATACCTAGAAACCTTCTCATCATCGCTCTCCCAATGACCTGCCCTGATGTTCAGTCTATAGAATTTCTCAGTTTATTCTTTCACTGTCATCAGCTTCTGTCTCAGGTTCTGCATTTTCCTGAATAAATTAATTTGGTAATCCCTCGGGATGAATTTCGGCTTCATCTTCACGATTATCCTGTCCCATCTTTTGATCTTCTTCTTGCCCTTGCAGTGTCTATCAGCTTGTAGTTCATCCCACCAGAATGTTGCATGTCCTTTCAAGCGTGTGACAGCATGCTTGACTTTCTTGTCCTCTTCGACATCTTCGTAGTCGAAGTATGTATCTAGAGCTCTAATCCAATCTAGAAGCTCCTCTACATCCAAGTTTCCCTCATAAACTGGAATGTCTATCTTTGCTCTTGCACCCATCCTGGCAATAGCTCTGATCAAACGCTCGTTTGATGCATCTTCGACTGCAACTTACTCTTCATGTTCAGCCTCTACTTCTCTTTCGAAATCACTCATATCCCCTTCACTGGATGTGCGTCTTTGCATTGTCTCCATATCTTCGAGTCTTTCTCAAAGATCACGCATTTGTCTCTCCATGACTGGATCAATCATCTTCCTGCCTCTTATCCTCTCCATTTCCCTATCCTCTGGATCGGGTGATTGTCTATCTCTTCTTGGCGGCATGGTGAATTCTCCTCCTTCTCTGCTACAGAAAGAAAAGAACTTTTCTGTGCTCTGATACCAAACTGACGCAGCCGTGCTCCCAAGCACGTCTGCTCACAGGGTCTTCTCTTTTCACTCGGCCCGAAGAACTCAAATGTTCTTCTATTTCCCTATCGGGAAATTTACACCCATAGAAAATCTTCGTAGGATCCCCTCTTCACACTTGGGGGATCGGACTTCACGGCTTTGCGAGGTCAATGGTCGAGCGCTGGAATCTCGAATCCCGGATCACCGATACGAGTCAACGTTGACCCTTCCTTTCCTTATCGGGACTTTCTCTATCGCAATTTCTCCACTGGTGATGTCAAGCACTTCGTTTCCCCGAATCCCGAATCCCGATATGCCGAAACTCCGACACCCACGCGAGTTGACTATTTAATCGTCGCTTCACTCCATCGGCATTTCAAACTTCGCAGTATCGTGAATCCTGATGCAATTGCTTTGGGACTTCTTGCTACAATATCCCAATAAGACGTGCCACCTGTCCACTGACTCTTGCGGCCGCACACTGTCCACGATTTTTGTTGCAATATTTTGGAGTTTCAATCCACGAAACCCCGATACATGATTCCACGTGCAAGTCTGACGATCCTCGTGGCCCTGATCAATGGCTCTTCCCCTCGAGAGCTTTGAACCTTTCAGGAATACCTGCAATATCTCCCCTGCACCATCTTAATATCTAACGGCCCATGGGATGTCGCGAATTCTCCTCAGAGAATATCGACCGTCTATCTTTCCCGATGAATTCTGCAAAATGAACCAAGTACTCCTCCACGAAGACTTGTCCACCTGCACACTACTTGCAATGCTTGTTTAAACACTTCATGGAACAAACTCCTTGTGCTTCTCTTGACGATTTCTCGAAGGTCCTATCCTTCCTGATCTTTCTTATAATTCTGAGTCTTAGAAAAGACTCTTGCATGCACTCCTTGCAGAAACCTTCAACGTCGACCAAGTGTTAAAGTCCTTCGAATCTGCGCACACCTGTAGCAGCAGTCCTTCAATGCCTCCCTCAAGTTTGCAACCCTGAACTTCACTCAGCCTGTGCACTCCTTGCACGGCTTCTGTTCTCAACTGCACTTTTGAGGAAATGAGAACAAAGGTCAAACTATCTGAGCTTCAGAGACATAACCCTGAAGACTTGTCAACGCACTCCTTGCAGACACTTCAACTGCACTCCTTGTAGGAATTCTTACTCAGATAGAGAAACAATTGAATCTCATTCCTTCTTCCTTTCAGACTTCAAGCTCAAACCATGAAATCATATACACAGCATAAAAAATAAAATGTATAACTGGAAGCAAACATTCATGAGCATATCATTCATCACCAATACACAGAGAACAAACACAAAACCATGAATTTGAATCAAACTCTTCTACTAATCCAAATATCTGTACATGGGTGTTCTTACATAGCTCTCTGCATGCTCTTTCTCAAATGCTTCATTATTTTTGTTACAATGCACAATGAGGGTGTCTATATCCCGTTTCCCTCTTGCACTCTCAACTATCTAGTCTAGAATTAAATTCTAACTACCTGCATTAACTATTATAAATTCCGTCTACCTACTAAGGATGAGAGAAATCCGCTCAAGGTCCATTTCAATATACAAGTGTGCTTCATTAAATTCCCACCTTTATGTTTGCGTAACAATTCCAAAGTGTTTTTCAAAATTTGTGTTGGCGCACGTCTAGTTGTCCTCCGCTTCCACGCTGGCTCGCTTGATGTGGGAGGTGCTCCTACATCATACTCCCTCGCTTGAAAATATTCATGGGCTCCTATCCATGAGCTCCTGCATGGTCCCTCCATGCCTTTGTATCTCTGCTTCAATCTCCCATCTAGCATCTTCAACTGGATGGTTCTTTCACTTGACCAGATACTCGAAGTATTCTTTTCGCCTAGTCCTCTTAAAAATTCGTTTTTCCAGTATGCGCTCCATCTGTGGCTTCTTTGCAACTGGCATCTACTTTGTCCACTGGATCACTGGTTTCTCATCTCCAGTCTCTTCTTCTCCAGCCTTATATGGATACAAATCCGAGATACTGAATATCATAGATATTTCGATCCCATCGGGTAATTCAATCTCATAAGTGTTTGCCCCAAATTTCCTCAAGACCCTACATGGTTCGATTTTCTTCATCTTCAACTTATTGTATGTTCCTCTCGGGAACCTTTCTTTTCTCAAATGTGCCAGAACTAGATCACCAACCTCAAATTGAACTTGCCTTCTATGTTGATCTGCTCGACACTTGTACTCCTGACTTGAACTCTACAATCGCTCCTTCACCTGGCTGTGAAGTTCTTTCATCGCCTCTGCGAACTCTTCTGCACTAGCGATCCTAGTCGCAGTCTGTTCTGAATCCCTCAGTTCAGAAATTCCTTTTGGTTGCATGCCATAAACAACCTGGAATGGACTCTGCCCTGTGCTCCTATTGACTGAGTCATTATATGCAAACTCTGCCTGTGGTAATATATTGTCCCACTGGCTGTGGTGCTCTGTCACCAAGCTTCTCAGCAAGTCTCCCAAACTTCTGTTCACCACTTATGTCTGTCCATCCGTCTGAGGATGATACGCTGAACTAAACAACAAGTTAGTTACCAGCTTCTTCCATAAGGTCCTCCAAAAATGCCCTATGAATTTCGTATCTCGATTCGAAACTATACTCCTTGGCAACCCATGAAGTCGAATGACCTCCTTGAAAAATAGGTTAGCAATGTGAGTTGCATCACTAGTTTTCTGACATGGAATGAAGTGTACCATTTTGGAAAATCTATCCACCACCACAAAGATTGAGTCAACACCTCTTTGTGTTCTTGGCAACCCCAACACAAAATCCATGCTAATCGCATCCCACGGCCTCTCTGGTATGGGCAATGGTTGATAAAACCCTGCATTTTGTTTCCTTCCTTTCGAATGATGGCAAATTCTGCACCTTTCTACAAATCTCTTGACATCCGCTCGCATTCCCGGCCAAAAATATCACTCATTCAGCTTTGTGAATGTCTTGTCATGGCCAAAATGTCCTGCCAATCCACCACTGTGTTTCTCCTTCAGCAGATTTTCCCTCATGGAGCATTTCAGAATACACAGTTGATTACCTTTGAATAGTAATCCTTCCTGGATCATATACTTCATCCATTGGCTTCTGTCTCTGAGAATTGGATTCTCATATGCTTCATATGCCTCTCCAAAATTTGGATCATCTGTGTACATGTCCCTGAGATCATCAAAACCCAACGTTTTGACTCTGAACTCCTGCAACAACAAACACTTCTTGCTCAAAGCATCAGCCACTTTGTTAGCAATACCAGAAATATGTTTTATCACAAATGTGAAATTCTGCATATACTCAACCCATTTGACATGTTTCTAATTCAACTTCTCTTGTTGAGTCACAAACTGCAGTGCATGATTGTCACTGTACAAGACAAACTCTTTCGGGATCAAGTAATGCCTCCATTTCTTCAATGCTTGTATGACAGAATAGAACTCCTTATCATACGTAGAGTATTTCAATTTCGATTCATTCAGCTTCTCGCTGAAATATGCTATTGGCCTGTCTTCTTGACTCAAGATTGCCCCTATTGAAAATCCACTTGCATCACACTTCACCTTAAATGTCTTTTGGAAATCCGACAACACCAAAACTAGTTGTTCCGTAATCTTCATCTTCAACAGATTGAAACTCTTTTCAATTTTTGTCGTCCAGTGAAAAAACTTATGCCGCTTCTTCACTATATCCATCATCGTTGCACTAATTCCACTGAAATTCCTGATGAACTTTCGGTAGAAACTAGCCAATCCATGAAAACTTCTCACCTCAAATATATTCCTCGGTGATGGCCAATTCTTGATTACCTCCACCTTATCTGGATCCATCCTCAACTCATTTGCTGAAATAACAAACCCCAAATAAATGAGTTATGTTTTCATAAATGAGGACTTCTTCATGTTTATCAACATCTTCTCCTGTTGTAGCTTCTGCATCACTGTAGCCAAATGCTTCAGATGCTCTGTCACTATCTTACTATAAACCAATATGTCATCCAAATACACAATGACAAATTTTCTGATGAACTCCCTCAGGACTTCGTTCATCAATCTCATGAAGGTACTTGCCGCATTTCTTAAGCCAAACGGCATAACAAGCCATTCATATAACCCTTCATTGGTTTTGAATGATGTCTTCCATTCATCACCTTCTCTCATGCGAATCTGGTGATATCCGCTTTTCAAATCAATCTTTGAAAAATACTTTGCTCCACTCAAGCAATCCATCAGATCATCCATCCTCGGCAATGGAAATCTATACCTGATGGTTATCTTATTAATTGTCCTCGAGTCAGTACACATCCTCCAGCATCCGTCTTTCTTTGGACTGAGTACTATTGGAACAACACATGGACTCAAGCTTTCCCTGACCAAACCTTTGTCCAACAAGTCATGGACTTGCCTTTTGACTTCTTCATTCTCTTGCGGCGTCAATCTGTACGCAGCTTTGTTTGGTAAACTGGCTCCTGGTATGAGATCAATGTGATGAATCACACTCCTGATCGGTGGCAACGAACGAGGTAGTTCATCCACTATGATGTCAGCGAACACTTCCAGCAGTTCCTAAACTTCATCTGGTAAATCATCCACTCTTGTGCTAGTCAAAATAATCCTCGGTTTCCTGACCATAAATAATTGTGGATCTTCCTTATTCTTAACCTCATTAAGAAGTTCCTTCCCACTCATGAGAAGTACTGTGTTGCTTACTTTCGTCTTCACCTCCTTATCCTTTATCAGAAGCAACATGTGTGTCCTCCCATTCTTCTCCAGGGTGTATGTGTTCATTCGCCCATCATGAATCACATTCCTATCATATTGCCATGGTCTACCCAGTAATAGATGACAAACATCCATGGGAATAACATCACACAAGATCTTATCATTATATCCTCCTATCTTGAATTCAACCAAGCATTGTTTAGTGACAGTTACCTGGTGTCCTTTCTGTAGCCACAAAACTCTGTATGGGCTTGGATGATCAATCGTCTCCACCTCCAACTTTTCTACCATCTCTGTAGATACGAGATTATCCATACTACCACTGTCTACAATGACCTTGCATACCCTGTCCTTGGTCTTGCGAGAAGTCCTGAAAAATATGGTCCTTTGGACTGAACTCTCCACCTCCTTCTCTGGTGTCAAAAGGACTTTTTGCATCATGAGCAATCTTCCACCTTCAGCGTCTTCAGACTCAACATCCCGCCTCTGTGCCTCGGCGATGTGAGCTTCTCCAATTTCCTTCTTTTTCTCTGGACACTCATAAGACTTCTACCCATTCTTCCCACATGTGAAGCATGTAATTACTCCACCTCTTCCTCTTCCTCTGCCTCTAGTACAAGGAAAACTGTTGTTGTCAGCATAATCTCCTCTCTGCTCATTATGTTTTCCTCTCTGTTCAGCATATTTCTTCCCTCGCTGTGAGTTTCCACCTCTCCCAATTCGAGTTTGAAGTTTCTTCCATTCCTCCTTGGGCTTCTGAGTTCTATCCTGGGCAATTGATTTTCCTTTGGGATGACTTCTGCCTCGGCCCCTCTGACTCTGTTTTCAGCTCAGCTTCTCCTCAGCTTTCAGAGCCATCTGATAAGCATCTTCCACTGTTCGGATGGTTACCATGCTCATCTCATCCTGGATATCATATCTCAGGCCATTCATATACCTGGCAACCTTCTCATCATCTCTCTCCTGATGACCTGCCCTGATGTTCAGTCTATAGAATTCCTCAGTGTATTCTTTCACTGTCATCAACTTCTGTCTTAGGTTCTGCATTCTCCTGAACAGAATAATTTGGTAATCCCTCGGGATGAATTTCGCCTTCATCTTCGCGATCATCCTGTCCCATCGTTTGATCTTCTGCTTGCCCTTGCAGCGTCTGTCAGCTTGTAGTTCATCCCACCACAATGCTGCATGTCCTTTCAAGCGTGTGACAACATGCTTGACTTTCTTGTCCTCTTTGACATCTTCGTAGTCGAAGTATGTATCTAGAGCTCTAATCTAATCTAGAAGCTCCTTTGCATCCAAGTTTCCCTCATAAACTGGAATGTCCATCTTTTCTCTTGCACCCATCCTGGCAATAGCTCTGATAAAATGCTCGTTTGATGCATCTTCGGCCGCAACATCCTCTTCACGTTCAGCCTCTACTTCGCTTTCGGAATCACTCAGATCCCCTACACTGGCTGTGCATCTTTGCATTGTCTCCATATCTTCGAGTCTTGCTCGGAGTTCACGCATTTGTCTCTCCATGACTGGATCAGTCATCTGCTTGCCTCTTCTCCTCGCCATTTCCCTATCCTCTGGATCGGGTGATTGTCTATCTCTTATTGGTGGCATGGTGAATTCTCCTCCTTCTCTGCTACAGAAAGAAAATAACTTTTATGTTCTATGATACCTAACTGACACAGCCGTGCTCGCAAGCACGTCATCTCATAGGATCTCCTCTTTTCACTCGGCCCGAAGAACTCAAATGTTCTTCTATTTCCCTATCGGGAAATCTGCACCCATAGAAAATCTTCGTAGGATCCCCTCTTCACACTCGGGGGATCAGACTTCACAGCTTCGTGAGGTCAGTGGTCGAGCGCTGGACTCTCGAATTTCCGATCACTGATACGAGTCAACTTTGACCCTTCCTTTCCTTATCGGGACTTGCTCTATCATGATTTTTCCACTCACGATGTCAAGCACTTTGTTTCCTCGACTCATGAATCCCAATATGCCGAAACTCCGACACCCGCGCGAGTTGACTACTCAATCGCCGCTTCACTCCATTGGCATTTCCGACTTCGCGGTATCGCGAATCCTCATGCAATTACTTCGAGACTTCTTGCTGCGAGATCCCGATAAGACATGCCACCTGTCCACTGACTCCTGCGGCCCCACACTGTCCTCGTAACCATCGTAATATCGCGTATCGCAATATCACGATTTTCGTTGCAATATTTCGGAGTTTCAATCCACGAAACCCCGATACATGATTCCACGTGCAAATCTGACGAAAGCAATATGCTCAAGGTCCATTTCAATATACAAGTGCGCTTCATTAAATTGCCACCTTTATGTTTGCGCAACAATTCCAAAGTGTTTCTCAAAATATGTGTTGGCGCTCGTCCAATTGTCCTCCGCTTCCGCACTGGCTCGCTTGATGTGGGAGTTTCTCCTGCATCATCTTCATTTGGTCGCCCTCTATATGTTGATCACACCATTGCCTCGCTGAATCCTTGTCCACATCCGACTGCCAAGTTCCCCCTGCGAAAGTCCAACTCAACTCCGAAAGGAAAAAGGTGGCCACCGCATCCTCTAGGTGTCTGGTTTGACTCATGACCAGTCTTGATCCTAAGAAGTCAGTTATTAAGGTTGGTGGTTGCGGTTGAGCATCATTTCCCCCATGAATGGAAGCTTAGAAAGGAATATCAGTAGGCCTCTCAAATAACATCTGTCAGAGCTCCCTTCTGACGGGGATCCTCATGGGAAGACTGACAGGGGAAAGTCAGACGTAAACTTTTTCATTTGATAGAAGAATGTTTGTGCAGAGAGACTGCATGCACAGTCTGACTGAAGTGACCTGAACACAGTGCCATGGAAGCCCAAGCGAGTTCCTGCTATTTACGAAGTTCAGAGTATATGTAGGCATTTTGGCCGATTTTGTTAGGGATCGATGGTAGAGCTAAGATCCCTATGGTAAAGTTTTAATGAAGCACTGGTTGCTCTGGTTATGTATTAGCATTTGAGACTTCTGGTTTAATGACAATCAACTTTCCTATTCCATCTTGTTTCCATATAATACTGAAAGAGTTCATGATTGACTGATTCACATGAATCAATGTGATTGTGTTATGATAACTACTTTATTGTATTACTGTTATGATTTATTTAGTATTCTTGTAATTTGAATACAAGAAGTTCTTGTGTTTGAATTCTTCTTCCTCGGTCTGTTGGAAGCTTGATGCCTACAACAAATATTTGCATTTTCTCACCAAAGTCTTCCTCCTACCCACTCTTATTACAACCCATTGTTTGAAGTTGAATATAAGACCTCACTTGTTCATGCATAGCCCGGTCCAGGATTTTGAGTTAAAACGCTATTGTTCAGAGTTTATTTCCATTCAATCAACTTTCTATAAACAAATCATGACATAAACTGATGGGTATCAGGATTACTCTTTCTGCAATCCAAGAGTGATTTATGGTGCTAACATTTCTTGCACCACTGCCGAGGACGAAGTTGAATAATTTCCCTGGGTAGAACAACAACGAGCTTCTGATTCTTAAGGTGCATTAGACATCAGAACCATTGAAGATTTCACTTGCACCTGACGACTCCTCTGAGGTGATTCCACCTACTAACTCCTCTGTTGCAGTGCCTCTGGCTACACCTGGTAGCCCTTGGGAGACATAAATCTCAGTTCTGGTCTTTTATGGTGAACAAAGACTAGACACACTCATTTTGTATAGCATTCACCTGGCGACTCCACATTTAAAGAATCCATTGGAGGGGATTCTTTTGACAGAAAGAAGTCCATGTCGAAGGGAAAGACCAGGTATCAGTTCATGGGATTTCTGCATGAAGTCATGTATTTCTTTATCATCTCATTCCTTTCTTTCCCTTTACTTATCGAGAATTTTTTTCTCTTCTTTGTACATTCTGATGTCCTTGAGTCTCCTCTTATTCACTCATCCTTGGAAGAAGAAAGCATACCCTCTTCTTACATTGTAGATACTGATCGTGTGCCTTCACCTTTGCCTATCCATGAAGATGAGATCTCTATCACACCTCCTCCTGAAGTTGAGCAGCCTTGTAGTCCTGAGCAGATTAAGAATAATTCACAGTCTTCCCAGACCTCGTTACCCCCTGTTATTCTTGCTGAACCTCCCCATCCTCTTTTTGAATCCCATGATCAGCCCAATTCTCTTCAAATTAAAATAAAAAATAAGTTGTTTAAACCCCTCAGGCTGTCATGTCACCTTAACCCTTATCCTCATGATTCCTTTGAGTATATTCCTTGGTTTTCTGGGGAGTATCATGTTACAACTGAGAGGCATTTAGAGGTATTTGAGAACTTTATTAATTAGCTTGAGATCGTTCATGATGATGTTACTATGAGTCTTTTCACAAAGTCCCTAGCTGGAGATATTGTGTGGTTTAGATGTCTGGAGGCCGGTTCTATTGGTTCTTGGACCGAGCTATGCCATGCTTTTTTAAAGTGTTGAGGTGAGAACATGTCCCTTGATCAATACTGGTTTGAGTTTAATGCCTTGAGGAGAGGGGAGGATGAAGCCTTGGCTGTCTTCAACAAGAGATTTTACAACATTTATCATAACATGCCTGCGGAAATCAGACCCACGGAGACTTCTTCTATGGTGTACTATATCATGGCTCAGCATCTAGAGCTAGTCCTCCTCTTGAGAGAGAGGAAATTGTCATCATCGATACATCTATTTGAGGATGCCAAAGAGGTTGAAGAGAACATCAGGGCTAGCAGATGGGCTCATAAGCAGGAAAATGTGCATATACAGGAGGAAAAAGACTGTCAGTCTGTTTCAAATTCTGAGCATGGATATAGCAATTATGGATCAGATCTGGAACAAGAACCAAGAAGTAGGCATGATTCACATATGGAATCAATTTTTTCATCATTTACAGATTTTTCTAGGGATAGGAATGCATACCCTTTTGATGATCAATTTTCAGATCATTTTGAGCATGGAGTAGTAGCTGACTGTATTAATAGTTGTATGCTCTTGACTGATCACAATCATTATGATCTAAATCCTGTTTCTCCTTTAGACGATGACCATTTTTATGGAGGAAAAGTTGTAGCTGCAGATGATCAAGAGTTGTTTTCTAATGAGGGAGAAGGAAATTATTTTCTGAGCAGAGAGTGTTTTGCATAGGATCATCCTGGTCTTCTAAAGCAGCCATGACTCTATCATATTTTGCATGATCCCGTGGCCATATACATGGAGTCCTACATTTCAGATTTTCTGAAATGTTCTAATTGCATTAGTCCACCAATACTCACAAGTGAGTATTATGTTATGAAAGATTTCCAAGACCACACTATAGAGCCTTGTCCTTTGTTAATTAAGGAAAATCCATCGGTGGAAATAAACTATTCTAGGCTCACAAAAAGAACCAAGCAGTATAAAGAGGAGGGGCTTAGTGGTCAGTTTATCTCTTATCCAAAGCTTTTTTTTTAGCAGGTATCACTTGGCATCAACCAACCTGCATCTGTTCTCTGCCCACCTGTGCACTCTGAAGACATCATGCCCTAGTTGAACAACCATGAAGGATAGGAGAGGTTTTCTGACCAATTGAGATCCCCTGATATTAAGAATTGTGACCCTGTGGGGTCATATATGGACTTGTTCTTTCCAAAGGCTTTGGAGCCTATAAATGTATTCCCCTTCTCAGCATTTGGGGGTATGGACAACATTACCAGCCTTGTCTTCATTTTGTTGTCATACCTCCCTAATAGTTCGTGGAGCATCTGCAGTAATGAAAGGGATCGAATCACTGAGTAGTTTGATTGGCTATGGTGGAATTTTGTGTTCACATAACACCATGTAAAATCCGACTAGTTTAGGTCTATACATAAATAAGCTCTTAGGAACCCTTGTTAGTTTGTTTTTATTTTATTTTTTGACTTGTATTTTTCAGCAGGATGTTTTCGAGATCGACTCCATATCCCAACAAAAGGTGATTGGAACTGCAGAATGAGTCCTTAGAGCATCATAGGGACGAATATACCCTCCATGAAGCCTAATGTTAGCACATATTATTGCAAGGGAGAGCTTTTCCATTTAGAGAAAACCCCATGGATAAAGAATGTCAAGAAGTGAGCTAAAAAACCACTTATCCAAATTTTTCTAGTCGGTCACATTATTTTAAAAAGTACATTGATATAGGAGGCTGAGATTTGCGGCTGAGGTTCCATTCTGGAGCCCACCTTTCATTCCACCTTTAATAGGAGGGGGGGAGGTCTGATATGTGCGCAAAAGCAGTGAGCAAATTTGAGCGGCCAAGATCTGCGTGCCCAAATCTTCGGCCAAGGATCAATTCCGGACCCCCCTCGTCGTTCTTCCTTTAATGGGGGGGTGGGGGTCCAATATGGGTAGTTTCGAATGCGGGACCCCTTGCTATTCTGGCACGCTCTCGTGAGGTCGGGCCCTCTCCCACCTAAAACCACTTACCTCCTTCGCTTACTGCCCTCGCCCTAGCCACCGTGTGTTTTCCACTCATCCTCTCTGCTCCCTGTGTCACATCTCCCCACTCCACCTCTCATCTCTCGCCACCTGTACCTCCTTGCTCCACACCACTTCTACCTATGTCATGTCCTCACCCCTGACCCATCACATTGTGTCCTTCCCGTCACCTTCACGTGACACATCACCTCATCATCCCATGTCCCAGCCTATGTGTCCCCTTCATCTGGTCGCCCTCTGTCCACTGATCGCGCCATCACCTCATCAAATCCTTGTCTATGTTCGACTGCAAAGTTCCCCCCACAAAATTCCATCTCAACTCCGGAAGGCAGAAGGTGGCCACCGCATCCTCCAACTGTCCAGTTTGACTCGTGACCAGTCTTAATCCTGAGAAGGAACTTATTAAGGTTGGTGGTTGCGGTTGAGAACCGTTTCCACCATGAATGGAAGATCAGAAAGGACTGTCAGAGCTCCCTTCTGATGAGGATCCGCATGGGAAGACTGACAGAGGAAAGACTAACGTAAAATTCTGCGTCTGATAGAAGAATGTGTGTGTAGAGAGACTGCATGTACAGTTTGACTGAAGTGACCGAAACGCAATGCCATGGAAGCCCAATCACTTTCTTGTTGTTTACGAAGTCTGAGTATATGTAGGCATTTTGGCCATTTTTGTTAGGGATCGATGGTAGAGATAAGCTCCCTATGGTAAAGTTTTAATGAATCACTGGTCACTCTAGTTATGTATTAGCATTTGAGACTTCTAGTTTAATGACAATCATCTTTCCTATTCCATCTTGTTTCCATCTAATACCGAAATAGTTCATGATTGACTGATTCACATGAATCATTATGACTGTGTTATGATAACTGCTTCATTGTAATATTGTTATGATCTCTTTAGTATTCTTGTAATTTGAATAAAAGAAGTTCTTGTGTTTGAATTCTTCCTCCTCGACCTATTGGAAGCTTGATGCCTACAACAAATCTTTGCATTTTATCACGAAAGTCTTCCTCCTACCCACTCTTATTACAACGCACTGTCTGAAGTTGAATATAAGACCTCACCTGTTCATGCATAGCCCGGTCTAGGATTCTGAGTTAAAACACTATTGTTCTGAGTTTACTTCCATTCGATCATCTTTATATAAACAAATCATGACATAAACTAATGGGTATCTAGCTTACTCCTACTGCAATCCAGGAGTGACTTCTGGTGCTAACAAGCTCCAATAGTTTTACACGCTAACTTATTTATTTCCCAAGAGTTGGGCTTGTTGAAAAAGTTTGCATACCTTCACTTGTCCAAAGAAGGATTTGCACCCATGCAACGACATGGAAATCTATCTAGCTTGATAGTACAGTTTCTCCTCATCAAAGAATTTATTCATAATGGAGTTTTAAAATTGTGAAAAATAGAGTTAATAGATTACAGGTTTTGGGGGTCGACCATGTAGAGTACAAGGGAGTTTATATGTATTGGGAGTATAAACAAGGATATTTATTTAAGATATGGGCTATCTTCCCCACCTAAGTTCAATTTTGACATCTTGAACTCTTAAGGAGTATATTATTGTAATACCTTCAAGCCCTCTTATTCATCAGCGCTACCCTAAATACTATCCTCTAAATAAGGAAAAATACTTTGTATTTTCCCATATTAATACTTTGTAACCTGGAAAAAAAACACTTATATACATTTATGTAACCACATAGGTATCTCTCCCACCAAAATGGAATGTTTATTTATTATTTTACATATTTCATTGATTCATCTCTTAAAGGAGTTTAAAATCCCCTCTTACATAATGCCTAATGCTTTTTGATTGGAAATAATATATTCGCAAGATAATGCATGTCCACTGTTATGGCTACATTTATGATTAGATTTTGATATGTTACTTCAGCAATAACATGTATTTAGACATTATGTCTGTACTAACATGCAATGCATAATTTTTAGGCATCCGTCTTGGCTATGTTACACGTATTTAGACATCATGTATGTATGAAGATGCTTAGCAATGAATAATTTCTTATCATCCCTCTTGGTTATGTTAATTTTATCATGATGTAATTTTTCAAATGTTTTGTTAGTGTTACACTTGAAATTGAGAAGTTTTAAGTAACAAAAAATTATGCAACTTATCATTAGCAAATTCAAATAGAATATTCTGAGCAGATTTTAGTTTATTTTCTTAATATAGAAAGTGTTAATAGATGTTGTCTATATATATTAAGGTGGAGTGAGGAATAATAAAGAAAACATTACCTCACCCCTATATATATTAATTATTCGGTAACATTAAATTTAAAACACAAACATAAAATCAAAGGAAAACCTATATATATTAATTATTCATTAACATTACATTTGAAACACAAATATAAAATCAAAAGCAAACCTATATATATTAATTATTCAGTAATATTAAATTTAAAACACAAACATGAAATAAAAAACAAACCCATATATATTAATTATTCAGTAACATTAGATTTGAAACACAAACATAAAATCAAAGACAAACCTATATATATAAATTATTCAGTAACATTAGATTTGAAACACAAACATAAAATCAAAGGCAATCTAATAAGAATTCAAAGAACAAACTCATTGCGATATGCTGAGCTGAGCTATTGAGGGAGAATAACAACTTACTCCATTACTGGTATTTAATATTCATTTCAAACTAATCATGACAAAATCGATTATTAAAACTCAGACTCCCGTCTAAGGCAGGGACTCATAATGTTATCTTAATACGAAAAGTCAGTTTACATGCTTTGCCCGGCATTTATTTTTTATTTTTTAATAAATCTACGCATACTAGCCTTGAGAATGCAAATAATATGGTAATACTGATAGAGATCTTTATCTCATATACCCAATGCTTACAAAAGAGTTCATAAACCTGTAATATTTTGTCCTCAATCGCCTGCTCAGAGCTAATAGTCCGATCACACTTCCAAACCCAATTCCACATCCAAATCCCATTCCAGCTTTCCATGATTCCCACCAAATATACAGTTTGCGTGCCATTGTTGGCCACCTCTAAAGCATGTTTGGCACAGTTCCACTGAAGCGGAGGCCCGCACAGCTCCAGATTACCCAAGAATGAAGCTGTTCCAAATGTGTCCAAATGAGGTTCATACGGAATCCTCCCTAACAGGTTGTTATTCGATAGGTTTAAAGAGCTAAGGAAGGTTATCTCTTTAAGTGTTGTAGGTATCATTCCTTGTAACTGGTTGCATGACATATTCAAAGTTTCTACTTCCAGAAATTTGCTAAATTCTCTTAGAAATTTGCTAAATTCTCTTGGAATGTTTCCCCTAAGATGATTATGGGATAGATTCAAAGTCCACAATCCTTTGAGATAACTAAGATCCTTGGGGATGTCACGAGTAAGGTTGTTTGCCGAGAGATCCATAGCGGTGTTAGTCCAAAGTCCGACATATTTATATGAGGAACATACGAGGAACTAGCTGACGCTAGGCCCTCGTGAGTATTTCGGGGATTTTGATCCTCGAGAAATCGACGAAAAATTTGATTTTCGTAGTGGGTGTGTTACACGTACCTCCTTGTGACGAACGACCAAGATCTACTCCAGACTTAAGAGCTTCGACGATCTCTCTCTCTCCTTGTCTGCCAACTCCCAGAGTGCTTCTGCTCCGAAATTTCAGATATTTCACCACCTGTCCCTCTGTATGATGGACGGTCCCTAACCACTTCGAGACTTCAACGAATCCTTAATCTTGTGCACACAACGAGATTTAAATCTCGTTCACTTTACCTGTATGAAACAACTATTGGATCATGCACTCAGATACCATGTCTGGGGCCTATTCCTCCTCTTTGTGTGTCTGCTTCCTCTCGAATTGGAAATATTTCAAGTGTTCAAGGCCTGCGGCCCTTGAACCATTCTCTTACGAGCCTGACGACTTCGGTCTCGTCTTGCGCTACACCTCCTGAGCTCCCGAACTTGAAACAAATTCATTTGCTACACTCACCTTGCACTTGTATGAGTCCTCATAAGTTCTCCACACTTGCCTAAGTGTTGACCCCAGTACACTCTATGCACCTGCTCAATTCAGTCCTTGCTAAGATTACAGACTATTCAACAACTCTGTATTTCTTCAAATTCTCCAACACTCTCGAAGGTGTTGGCTCTATACACTCCTGGCACCTGGTCAATGCCCTCCTAGCAAAGATTATAGAGTTTTTCACTAACTCTGGCTATGCCTACCCTGCACAGTATTTCGTCCAAGTTATTCAGTAAGCCTGAGGCTTCTTCTGATTCTATGAATATTCTGGTGTGCCCACTTGGAATGCTCTCTTCCAAACTCTCAACAAAGTGCATTTACACACTCCTTTCACTATCCCACATAGTTTCTCTACTCTGGCGTGCACTCCTTGCACGAGCCTAAAGAACCCTGAAATTCTCAGTAACATAGAGATAGATAATTCTATCTTCTCCTGCAGATGAAAACTATCACAAGCATATATCGTATATATAAACACACACACACACACACACATCATTCATAGAACACAAATAACACATATGGATATCATATGCAGGAAAAAAATTCTTTCTTTATATAAAGATGAATATCTGTTTACAAATGTGTATAGAGACTAGACTACTACAGAGTCTCAGTTCCTTCTCCTACTCCCATCCCTACCTCAATTAGGCATATCTTCTACTTTACCTCTACGGGTTCTCTCTTCTTCCTTACTACCTCAACTGGGTATATCTTATTTTTACAAGAGGTCCCCTTGAGCTTATCCTCTCCACTGCCTTAGTTCCATCACTGTCTCAATTAAGACACCTTATCCCTACGACTCATTGTAATGAATGAAGATCTAGACCTGACTTAGATCTAGACCTGCCTATAGTCAACCATTAAGGAAACCCTATCAACTACCTATACAAAGGAATGGCTTGGATTTACTCAACCTTACAACATAAATCCGTATAGGATCATATTTCAAATTTAAAAATGGGAGGGTCGGCACCTCTCCCTTTCTCCAATACGCGCCTATGTGCTAGCTTGTTGGCGCATCTTCTAAGGTGGAGAGATGCTCCTCCATCACATTATTCAGATAGGCAAACTATATCTAAACACTAAGACAAAAAATAAAACTGAAAATAGATTGCATCATGTAAGTTGATAGAAAAGGATGCATAATCCTACATCAATTAGGAACATACTCCCCCTATCTTAGAGTGTCAAAAACTAGAATTTTGCAACTGCCTTGGTGAAAATGTCTGCAATTATTTCTTGAGTCTTTATATACCTTAGTTCTACTTCCTTCTTTTGGGGCCAAATATCGAATGAAAATATTTTGTCCTCAATCGCCTGCACAAAGCTAATAGTCTGATCACACTTCCAAACCCAATTTCACATCCAAATCCCATTCCACCTTTCCATGATTCCCACCTATATACAATTTGCATGCCGTCGTTGCCCCCCTCTAAATCATGTTCGACATAGTTCCCCTGAAGCGGAGGCTCGCATATCTCTGTATTACCTGAGAATGAAGCTGCTCCAAATGTGTACAAATGAGGTTCATACGGAATCCTCTTTGACAGGTTGTTATTCGATAGGTTCAAAGAGCCAAGGAAGGTTATCTCTTTAAGTGTTGCAGGTATCATTCCTTGTAACTGGTTGCATGACATATCCAAAGTTTCTAGTTCCAACAATTTTCTAAATTCTCCTGGAATGTTTCCC
>JZKD02S1651417.1:435511-449293 GCA_000966675.3 Picea glauca
GAAACTAAGAGGGGTCTCGAAAGAGCCGTTGTCCTCTCCTAAAAGTTTTGAAATTTTTGTTTTAAAGGGAGATGAGATCGTTTTCGCAATCTTTTTCTAATTCTCAAGATCGCTTGATCGCGCGAGAGAAGAGCATACTCAAGATTGTTACTTGCAACTTCTAGTCCCGAATGTGAGTTTAGATGTGATTATAGTTTGATGTTCAACTTAGATTATGAATCAAAGCAAGCCATCCACGTGGCGAAAAGAAAATAAGGGAAAAATGATTTTTATCCACCTAAGTGCCTATGTTTGTTTGACTATCCCCTTTATAAGTTGAGGGGTCTAAGTGGTGCAGTATTTAGAGCATGCATGACATCATTCTTGAGAAGGAAACTGACTTTCCCCACATTCAAACCCTTACAATGAAAAATTTAGTTCCAATGTGCGGCTGTGAGTATGGACAGATGCACGTGTGGCGCGTGCGCACGGACAATATTAAGAACCAAAGCGTATGCGCGCATCTGTGGGGTGGAATACCCGTGCGCTTGTGATAAATGACCGAAAAAGAAACTCTGGATGAATTTCTCTCGATTCTCCTGTGAATCGACTGGTCTGCAGGTCGGCGGAGGCCAGTTTGTGTCCCTGCAAGTTAATAAAACAAAAAGGAAAGCGAATTAAACCCAATTGAGGGAGGATTTGATACCTAATTCCCCAGTGGAGTCGCCAGTCTGTTCGCATTCAAATGGTCACCAGGTGAGAAAATGGAGAGCGCTTGCATACCCTTTTGGGCTTGGTAGGGAAGAACAGCTGTGGAGCAAAAGGGTTAAAGCAAACAAAACTAACTACAATCTAACATCAACTAACAACAAATAAACTGCGAAAATAAACAATAAAACATCAAACAAAAGACACAGGGGTCATCAATGGTTTCAAGCTTGGTGTATTAGTGAAACCAGAGCACGCTGAAGAAAGAGACCAGAGGTTCCTTCTCCCCCCAGCGGAAGGCTCTTCGGGGCCCTCAACACAATGCTTTCCTTACAAAATGAGATGAACTGCACTGAGCAGTGAAAGAACTCTCGGTGAATGCAGCTGATGGGTTGTTGTCAAAGGAGGATCCCTTAACCATCTTAACAGCATAACAGTTCTTTAAATTCCTTTCCAAAACAGTGTACCCTCATGGCCTTTTATAGCAAGTTCACGGGCGGTCACGTAACCTTCTCCAAGTGTGAATAAGGGCGCATTAGGGTTTATTTAGGTCATTAATCCACCGATTTTGCAGAGTCGGCTCTGATTTGAGAGTCAAATCATCTTGGGGGCCGGACAGTAAGCGGTCGGGAGGCCGACCTATGCAATTAATGCGCCGTATTAGCAGATGCACGTGTTTTTTTGTTGACAGTCGCGCGTCATGCGCGCATGCTCTAGTAACACATTTTTGTCCCGCGCATATGCGCGCGCATCAAGATGTTGAAAAGCGCCCTTCAATTTTTGGTTACTTTGTATAGTTTTTTTCCCTTCTGGAGTGCTGTGAACTTATTTCAGTGCCATGAGTGATTTCATTGTTGTTTTGATGATGTGGAGTTCTTGTCGCCATGTGCAGACGAAATTTCAGTGATAACACTCCTTGTTAATCTTACAGAGTATTCAAAAACTCTATATTTCTTCAAATTCTACAACACTGCGGAAGGTGTTGTCTTTATGCACTCCCGACACCTTCTCATTTCCTTCTTGGCAGAGATTACAGGGGTTTTTGGTAACTCTCGTTGTGCCTACCCTTCACAGTCTTTCCTCTAGGGTATTCAGTGACCTTGAGGCTCCTTCTGAGTCTGTGAATATTCTGGTGTTCCCTCCTGGCACATTCTCTTCCGAACTCTCAACAAAGTCCATATACGCACTCCTTGTATTAGTCCACAGAGTTTTGTTACTCTAGTGCACTCCTTTCACGAGCCTAAAGAACCCATAACTTCTCAATAACACAGAGATAGATAATTTTATCTTCTCATGCAAATGAAAACTATCACAAGCATCTATAATATATATAAACACACACACATAAATCATTCATAGAACACATATAACACAGATGGATATCATATGTAGGAAAAAAATTCTTTCTTTGTATTAAGATGAATATATGTTTTCAAATGTGTATAGAGACTGAACTACTACGGAGTCTCAGTTCCTTCTCCTACTCCTATCTCCTACCTCAACTGGGCATCTCTTATACTCTACCTCTATTGGTTCTATCTTCTTCCTTACTACCTCAACTGGGTATCTCTTCTTTTTACAAGAGGGCCCCTCAAGCTTATCCTCTCCATCGCTTTAGTTCCGTCACTGTCTTAGTTAAGACAACTTATCCCTATGGACTATTTCAATGAATGAAGATCCAAACCTGACTCAAATCTAGACCTGCCTACAGTCAACCACTAAGGCAACCCTATCCACTACCTGTACAAAGGCATGGCTTGGCTTTAATAAACCTTACAAAATAAATCCGTATAGGATTATATTTCAAATTTTTAAATGGGAGGGTCGACGCCTCCCCCTTTCTCCAATGCGCACCTATGTGTTGGCTTTCTGGCACATCTGTTGAGATGAATAGATGCTCTTGCATCATACTCCACTGCTGCAAAAACATCATGAGCTCCTGCTGATGAGCTCCCCAACTCTGTTGAAATCCTCCTAGACCCCAAAATTCTTCTTGGAGTTGTCCTCTTGCTCCTCTACTATGTTGTTGCTTCCCTAGTTTTGTTGTAGATTATCCTCCATTTAGCTTCCTCCTTCTGACAGTATCCTCTACTGATCTCACCATCAACTCCCTGATTTATTTTATTTCTCTCTCCAACTTCTATTGGCTGGCTCCCTCCATGCAGTCTTCTCAGCTGCACTTCCTTCTGTTGATCAAAGAGTAGATCTTGATCTCCCATGTTTTCTTATTCTCCTATGCAATTATCTTTACATTCCTATGCAGGTTCATTTCCTGTAGTCCTCTCACTGATTTTCTTCAAATCTATCTGTTCTGACACATTGGCCTCTTCTAGTCCCTCTGTTGACATTCTCCAAACTTCCTCCAACTACTCATCAGGCTGGTATTCTCCTCCATATGTTTATAACTTATCCCATTGGATGTGCATGCTTTGCACTATCATCCTTCTCTCCAAGGCTTCCCATTCTTCACATAGATCAACAAAATTTATGTTGTTTGCTTCCTCTTCAGCTGCAGACTCCAGTGTTGTTGTCATCTCCTGCTTATCTTCTTGGCTGAAAATTTTGAGCCATTCCTCAGAATTCTCTTCTTCTTCTCCTACATGGGAAGACTTCAGTATCTTCTCCATTTCCTACTCTATGACAGTCTCCACTGGCCGTCCTTCTTCTGTTGCATCTACAACACATATGTTAGACTCTGTTTGGCTGCTTGGCAAGAATATTTTGATTCCTCCAATGATCAAAATGAACCTCTGATCTTCCTCTTTGATGGTGGAAGTATTTAAATTCTCATCATATTCATTCACATGATCTATAAAACCACTTGAATATTCATACATATGAGGCCTTTCTTCTACCTCCCTGCCACTGTCAACATTCCTTGTTGACAGTCTCATTTATCTTCCCTTTCCCACCTGACAATCTAGGATTTCTCCCCTGACCTCTTGATAGTCTATGAGATCTTCAACTGATCCCACCTCATTTCCCATATAGAAATATGAATTTTCATTGATTCCCTCCTAACGGTATATGAGATCTTCAATTGATCTCATCTCATTTCCCACCTGGAAATTTGAAAATTCATCTCTGCCCTCCTGGTAGTTTATGAGACCTATAACTGATCTCCCTTCCTCATCACTGAGGTTTTTTTCAACTTCTGGCTCACAAATGAAAACCAGCTCCTCCTTTGTGTCACTGAGGTTTTCAGCATGCCTCAGCCACATTGTCAACACATGTTGTTGTCCTCTGACCACCAACTTTTGGAGATGCCACTTTACCTTCCTCTTCAAGGGCCATTCATATGTACAACCTCCTTGTGTTGCTTGATTCATTTTCAACATCATATTTTCTATATCTCCTCTCACCTTCTCAAGATATTTATCCTTATACAGGTGGTCTTCTCCTTCACCTCACCTATGGCCTTCAGTATCCATCTCTGTCTTTCTGCCCTCCTGGCAAATCTGTTGATCCCTCTTCAACTGAGAGAATTTCCAGTTTCCTCCTATAGCCCACCTGGTTTTCTACTTTACTCCTGCAATCTTATAACAATCAAACACAGAGAAACAATACCCTGCCTCCTCCTTCACCTTCTATCTACATGTGAACTTAAACTTCTTATACTACTTGATGTTGTCAGAGTATCTTATTTCACCTTCTCACCTTTTCCCATTGTCTACAAGAAAAAAATTTCTCTTATACCACTTGATGCAGACCCCCTACTCTCCCTCGAGACTGCATGACCTCCTGATCAAGGATCGATCAACTTCGAGAGATGAATCATCTCACTGGTTCATGTTGAACCTCTTCTATTGTCTCCATAGGTCAAAGTCATACTTCTCGGGTGTGAAATCCCCCCTTTTGGGAGTTTCTTAATACCCGCAGAGTCCTCCACCTGACCCTGGTCTAGACCGTGGGCTTAAAACATATTTCCTCATGCGCTTTGGAACTTCATGTTGGTGAACACACACTTGGACTAGATTTACGGCCTACGTTCCTTTCACAACCAACAATTGCGATCTACTCCGGGACTCCGCGCTTCCAAACTTTCGAGTGACCCAAGCACCCCTTTCTCTCGTAGTAGCCTTTACCTAAAGTGTCAGATCAAGTGCCATTTTCCCTTCTTGATCGATGACTGAGATTATCCCTGTATTTTACTCCAGACGAATTTCAGTCAATGCTCCTCCACGTTCTTTTTCTCGGAGTATTAATCCTATGCAATAACATATCTCCTACCACGCGTCCTATTCCAATGGATGACTCTGATGAACTCCGACACTCTAGACTTTGGGAGTTCTCATGCCTTCACTCTTCATTTTCATCTAGAGTGACTTTTCTCTAGAGTAAATCTCCACTTTCCATGCACCCTTTCCTTTCCTTCGGAATACGCTCTACCGGACTCCATGATTTGCTAACGCGTTTCCTTTTTAGATCGATGGTTAAGATTTACTTTGGCAGTTTGGGCTTTGGGAACTTTGGCTTCACTCCTCTCATTTTCCTCCAGGGTGATCTTCTCCTAGTGTACAAGGATTCTTGCCGCGTGTCTTTCTGGATCTAACAATCCAGATCTACTCCGTCCTTCACGAAGTTTGTACTCTTCTCCTCAAAAATATTCTGGCGCTCTTACCTCCCGGATTCTCTGATCTCTTGCCACGTACCGACCTCCTCTAGATCTACGGTCCAGATGGATTTCGCAACTACGGGATACTTTAACTCCTGCTACTCAAACACTTTCAAACTTCTTTTTATGAGATCCACTGACACATGTCCTAATAAAATGGACGGTCAAGAATTTCTTTGATCCCTGTTGACTTCGAGAGTTCTTTAACCTTGTTCACCTACTTCCTCCCAGAGTGTTAAACCTCTGGACTTTCATATCTCTCGCCACGTGTCCTTCGCAACATACGGTTTCAATATACTCCGCTCTTCGGAGTTTCAGGATTTTTCCGCACCCCACGACTGATATCTCCTAGAGTGTTATTCCTCGGAGCTTCAGATCTGTTGACATGTACTATAACACCCTGTTTCTCCCATTTTGTAAAAATAGCTATATTGGCCAAGAACTGTGGCAAACCCAAAAATGTGAATGTGTGATGTGAATGGACCTTGTGAAAAAGGTCAATGAATGTGAATAATATTATAAATATATATTGCAGGACTGCTGAAAGGGGATATGCTAAAAAAGAGACCACAATGGCTGGAGAAAGGTGGTGGAAGGCACCTGATATGGTGGCGTTAACTTCCATCAAAACCAATACCGTATTTGGACTTCACTGGCCCGGAGAACCAAGAGCGGTTTGTTGGCCCCGAATTAAATGACTCGACAGGTTGGTAGGTAAAGGGCTCCTCATGAGTAATGAGGGATGGGGGTGAAACACCCATCCGTAGAGTCCTCAGACCTGACCACTGCGAGGAAAATCGTGCCACATGCAACCTCGCCGAATAGATAAAAGGTAGGAAGTGTGGGTGATCAAGGGCAGATGCGAGGGGAAGAGGAGAACTCTAGAAAAATACAGAGTGAGTGATAGCAGAGAAGAAGGAGAGTAACCTTCATTCTTGGTCACTGGAAAACACAGACGCAGTCTCGCAACATCATGGTCTCAGCTTGGGGGTGGCTAGTGGTAAATCCGTTGGGAGTCGTTGAGCCTACGGTTGGGTGGAAACGAGCACCCCTCTCAACAGTTGTAGTCACATTCAGTGTTATTTCTGATAAGTGTTTTACATCTTGCATCTTGAAATTTATATGCTGACATGTATGCTCATAGTCTGTGCAGTTTGTGAATGGTTTGAGTATAAGACTGTCTGTGTAGTGTTTTGATTAGAAATGGTGGTTGCATGTTTTTACTGGAAGGACCACGTATGTCTTATGTTATAGATAGATTTGTATACATATATATATACACATATTGTATTAATTTGGACCTCAAGTCTGCTTTTGGGAAATCTATGTCCTTATTCGTCCCCAGGAATACCCGGAATAGACATCCCCACAGAGATACCCTTCTTGGAGAGCTTACCAAGAACCTGGAAAATAATTTGAAGGCGCAAGTCTTAGTAACCCTGTACGAGGAAGAATGATCGTCTTGAAATCCCGAAATAGCAACGTAGGGATAGGTTTCGATCGACGGACGAGATCCCGTCGAAAGATCTGCGGTCATTCACGACCATTAGGTTGGAGGAAGAAATAAGGACGTTACATGCCTTAACCCTTTTCCTTTATCTTCGAGAGTAGCGAAGAAATCGAGACCGTAGATCCCCAAGGTTCGTGAGAGTATCTGGACCGTTGGTTTTTCCACGTCCAGGGAGCAGTGGGAGAGTGTACAACATGGGATGATTTGAACTGTCAGATCTTAGTTAGAAAACCCGACAGCCGAATGATTTTTCAGGAGATACATGAGGGTTAAGCCCTCGTAAACAGGGGAGAAAGTCCCAAAAGAAGAGTCAGTATCGGGGTTTCGGAATTTGAGAATTCAGGAGTCCTGATGAAAATAGATTGAGACACTCCATGGTGGAAATCCCGAAATAGATTTGGTCCGTCCGATTAAGGGAGGCCACGTGTCGCGAGATCCTTTCGGAGGATCCAAGGTCGGTAACAACCGTTATATGTGGGGAAGGAACATGGACTATAGTACCTCGACCCCTCTCCACCTTTGCAAGCAATGCACGAACATGATCCTCTCAAAGGTTCCAAGGTTTGTAATAACTATTAGATTTTAGGAAGAGACGCAGACCTTAATTCCATGACCCTTTTTACCCTTGCAAGAGATGAAGGAACCGGGACCGTAGACCCCATGGTCCATGGAAGTACTTGGACCGTCCATCAATAGAGCACACGTGGTTGTTGGTAAGCACTTCGGCGTTTCGTTACCTGGGAAACCAAAGGGCAAGAACCCTTGTCTTCGTGAGTCGTGAAATCCCGATCACCGAAACCCCAAAATGGCATGAGGTGTGAATGAGATTAAGGAAATCCGAGATTTGATGGTGACCGTTGATCATCCCAAAAAGATCACGACTGTTGATCTTGGCTAAAGGTCATTGCCGTCCATCAGAGGGACACGTGGCTGCTGGTCAATGTTTCTGTGTTTCGGCATCCGGGAAACCAAAGGGAAAGAAACCTTTCCTTTGCAAATCATGAAATATCGATACCCGAAATCCCAACGTTCTTGGTAATATAAAAGAGAAGTCTCGAAGTACTCTAGACCGTCCATCAAAGGAGACGCGTGGTGAGCGGTCAGAGTTCAGTGAAAATTCTTGAAATCTCGTGGATTGTTGGATCCACACTCATAAGAGTTGTTGATATCTTACACGAATTCCCATAACAGAATTAGGATATTTGAATGACAAAGTGTCTTGGAGTCATTGCATTTCAAACTCCCAAATACCGAAACCCTGGAAGGATCCATACGGTTGAATCAGGGGAGGCTTATGGCTGTCGATCTCCCTTTGGAGGGAAACTTTGGAGACCTCGGAATTTTTGGGGATTTGAATGGGGAAAGGTAGAAGTCATGCATCGCAATTCCCCGAATCGCGAAAATCCGATAAGTGCTTGGCTAGCTTAAGCACATGGACACAGAGTAGGGTCATGTGGATAAGACCCCAAGCGAGAAACTTGCCATTCGCTAGCCCTGTCAGGGTTCGGCGTTTCACTGTTTTCGAGCTTTGGGGTTTGCAAAGTCGAAAGACTCGATGTTCTAGTAGCACTGAGTTGCGAAGTGCGAAGAGACGTCGTACTGGTTCGGCCCGTGGTCGTGACCCACAACCACATGGAGGTGAACATATGAGGAGCTAGCTGACGCTAGGCCCCGTGAGTATTTCGGGGATTTTGATCCTCGAGAAATCGACGAAAAATTTGATTTTCGTAGTGGGTGTGTTACACATACCTCCTTGTGACGAATGACCAAGATCTACTCCAGACCTAAGAGCTTCGATGATCTCGCTCTCTCCTTGTCTGCCATCTCCCAGAGTGCTTCTGCTCCGAAATTTCAGATATTTCACCACATGTCCCTCTGGATGATGGATGGTCCCTAACCACTTCGAGACTTCAACGAATCCTTAATCATGTGCACACAACGAGATTTAAATCTCGTTCACTTTACCTGGATGAAACAACTATTGGATCATGCACTCAGATACCATGCCTGGGGTCTATTCCTCCTCTTTGTGTGTCTGCTTCCTCCCGAATTGGAAATATTTCAAGTGTTCAAGGTCTGCGGCCCTTGAACCATTCTCTTACGAGCCCGACGACTTCGGTCTCATCTTGCGCTACACCTCCTGAGCTCCCGAACTTGAAACAAATTCATTTCCTACACTCACCTTGCGCTTGTATGAGTCCTCAGAAGTTCTCCACACTTGCCTAAGTGTTGACCCCAGTACACTCTATGCACCTTCTCAATTCAGTCCTTGCTAAGATTACAGACTATTCAACAACTCTGTATTTCTTCAAATTCTCCAACACTCTCGAAGGTGTTGGCTCTATACACTCCTGGCACCTGGTCAATGTCCTCCTAGCAAAGATTATAGGGTTTTTCACTAACTCTGGCTATGCCTACCTTGCACAGTCTTTCGTCCAAGTTATTCAGTAAGCTTGAGGCTCCTTCTTAGTCTGTGAATATTCTGGTGTGCCCACTTGGAACGCTCTCTTCCAAACTCTCAACAAAGTGCATTTACACACTCCTTTCATTATCCCACAGAGTTTCTCTACTCTGGCATGGACTCCTTGCACGAGCCTAAAGAACCCAGAAATTCTCAGTAACATAGAGATAGATAATTCTATCTTCTCCTGCAGATGAAAAGTATCACAAGCATATATCGTATATATAAACACACACACACACACATATATCATTCATAGAACACAAATAACACAGATGGATATCATATGCAGGGAAACAATTCTTTCTTTATATTAAGATGAATATCTGTTTACAAATGTGTATAGAGACTAGACTACTATAGAGTCTCAGTTCCTTCTCCTACTCCCATCCCTACCTCAATTAGGCATCTCTTCTACTTTACCTCTACTGGTTCTCTCTTCTTCCTTACTACCTCAACTAGGTATATCTTATTTTTACAAGAGATCCCCTTGAGCTTATCCTCTCCATTGCCTTAGTTCCATCACTGTCTCAGTTAAGACACCTTATCCCTACGACTCATTGCAATGAATGAAGATCTAGACCTAACTTAGATCTAGACCTGCCTATAGTCAACTATTAAGGAAACCCTATCAACTACCTGTACAAAGGAATATCTTGGATTTACTCAACCTTACAACATAAATCCGTATAGGATCATATTTCAAATTTAAAAATGGGAGGGTCGGCACCTCTCCCTTTCTCCAATACGTGCCTATGTGCTAGCTTGTTGGCGCATCTTCTAAGGTGGAGAGATGCTCCTCCATCACATTATTCAGATAGGCAAACTATATCTAAACACTAAGACATAAAAGAAAACTGAAAATAGATTGCATCATGTCAGTTGATAGAAAAGGATGCATAATCCTACATCAATTAGGAACATACTCCCCCTATCTTAGAGTGTCAAAAACTAGACTTTTGCAACTGCCTTGGTGAAAATGTCTACAAGTATTTCTTGAGTCTTTATATACCTTAGTTCTACTTCCTTCTTTTGGGGCCAAATATCGAATGAAAATATTTTGTCCTCAATCGCCTGCACAGAGCTAATAGTCTGATCACACTTCCAAACCCAATTCCACATCCAAATCCCATTCCACCTTTCCATGATTCCAACCTATATACAGTCTGCGTGCCATCGTTGTCCCCCTCTAAATCATGTTCGACATAGTTCCCCTGAAGTGGAGGCCCACATAGCTCCGTATTACCCGAGAATGAAGCTGCTCCAAATGTGTACAAATGAGGTTCATACGGAATCCTCTTTGACAGGATGTTATTCGATAGGTTCAAAGAGCCAAGGAAGGTTATCTCTTTAAGTGTTGCAGGTATCATTCCTTGTAACTGGTTCCATGACATATCCAAAGTTTCTAGTTCCAACAATTTGCTAAATTCTCTTGGAATATTTCCCCTAATATCTTCGGCCAAGGATAAATTTCGGACCCCCCCCCCACCCCGTCATTCTTCCTTTAATGGGGGGTGGTTCCGATATAGATGGTTTTGAATGCGGGCCCCCTTGCTATCGTGGCACCCTCTCGTGAGGTCAAGCCCTCTCCTACCTAAAACCACTTACCCTAGCCACCATGTGTTTTCCACTCACCCTCTATCCTCCCTGTGTCACATCTCCCCGCTCCACCTCTCATCTCCCGCCACCTGTACCTCCTTGCTCCACGACACTTCCACCTATGTCGTGTCCTCACCCCTGACCCATTACATTGCATCCTTCTCATCACCTTCTCGTGACACATCACCTCATCATCTGGTGTCCCAGCCTCTGTGTCCCCTTCATCTGGTTTCCCTCTGTCCACTGATCGCGCCATCACCTCGCCGAATCCTTGTCCACGTCCGACTGCGAATTTCCCCCCACGAAATTCCATCTCAAATCTGGAAGGCAGAAGGTGTCCACCGCATCCTCGAGCTGTCTGGTTTGACTCGTGACCAGTCTTGATACCGAGAAGGAAGTTATTAAGGTTGGTGGTTGCGGTTGAGCATCATTTCCACCATGAAGGGAACATCAGAAAGGACTATTAGTAGGCCTCTCAGATAGTGTCTGTTAGAGCTCCCTTCTAACGAGGAGCTGCATGGGCAGACTGATAGGGGAAAGATTGACGTAAAATTTTGCATATGATAGAAGACTGCGTGTGCAGAGAGACTGTATACACAGTCTGACTGAAGTGACCGAAATGCAGTGCCATGGAAGCCCAATCATGTTCCCGCTATTTACGAAGATCTAAGTATATGTAGGCATTTTGGCCATTTTTGTTAGGGATCAATGGTAGACCTAATCTCCCTATGGTAAAGTTTTAATGAAGCACTGGTCACTCTGGTTATGTATTAGCATTTGAGACTTCTAGGTTTAATGACAATCATCTTTCCTATTCCATCTTGTTTCCATCTAATACTGAAAGAGTTCATGATTGACTGGTTCACATGAATCATTGTGACTATGTTATGATAATTTCTTCATTGTAATACTGTTATGATTTCTTTAGTATTTTTGTAATTTGAAAACAAGAAGTTCTTGTGTTTGAATTCTTCCACCTCGGCCTGTTGGAAGTTTGATGCCTACAACAAATATTTTCATTTTCTCACCAAAGTAATTCTCCTACCCACTCTTATTACAACCCAATGTCTGAAGTTGAATATAAGACCTCACCGGTTCATGCATAGCTCGGTCCAAGATTCTGAGTTAAAATGCTACTGTTCTGAGTTTACTTCCTACACTCACCTTGCACTTGTATGAGTCCTCATAAGTTCTCCACACTTGCCTAAGTGTTGACCCCAGTACACTCTATGCACCTGCTCAATTCACTCCTTACTAAGATTACAGAGTATTCAACAACTCTGTATTTCTTCAAATTCTCCAACACTCCGGAAGGTGTTGGCTCTATGCACTCCTAGCACCTGGTCAATGCCCTCCTAGCAAAGATTATAGGGTTTTTCAGTAACTCTGGCTATGCCTACCCTGCATAGTCTTTCATCCAAGGTATTCAGTAAGACTGAGGCTCCTTCTGAGTCTGTGAATATTCTGGTGTGCCCACCTGGCACACTCTTTTTCGAACTCTCAACAAAGTGCAGTTACACACTCCTTTTGTTATCCCACAGAGTTTCTCTACTCTAGCATGCACTCCTTTCACGAGCCTAAAGAACCCAAAAATTCTCAGTAACATAGAGATAGATAATTCTATCTTCTCCTGCAGATAAAAACTATCACAAGCATCTATCGTATATATGAACACACACACATATATCATTCATAGAACACAAATAACACAGATGGATATCATATGTAGGAAAAAAATTATTTCTTTATATTAAGATGAATATCTGTTTACAAATGTCTATAGAGACTATACTACTATAGAGTCTCAGTTCCTTCTCCTACTCCCATCCCTACCTCAACTAGGCATGTCTTCTACTTTACCTCTACTGGTTCTCTCTTCTTCCTTACTACCTCAACTGGGTATCTCTTATTTTTACAAGAGGTTCCCTTGAGCTTATCCTCTCCACTGCCTTAGTTCCATCACTGTCTTAGTTAAGACACCTTATCCCTATGACTCATTGCAATGAATGAAGATCCAGACCTGCCTATAGTCAACCATTAGGGAAACCCTATCAACCACCTATACAAAGGAATGGCTTGGATTTACTCAACCTTAAAACATAAATCCGTATAGGATCATATTTCAAATTTAAAAATGGGAGGGTCAGTGCCTCTCCCTTTCTCCAATGCGTGCCTATGTGCTAGCTTGTTGGCGCATCTTCTGAGGTGGAGAGATTCTCCTCCATCACATTATTCAGATAGGAAAACTATATCTAAACTCTCAGACAGAAAAGAAAACTGAAAATAAATTGCATCATGTTAGTTGATTGAAAAGGCTACATAATCCTGCATCAATTATGAACATACTGCCCCTATCTTAGAGTGTCAAAAACTAGACTTTTGCAACTGCCTTAGTGAAAATGTCTACAAGTTCTTCTTGAGTCTTTATATGCCTTAGTTCTACTTCCTTCTTTTGGGGCCAAATATTGAATGAAAATATTTTGTCCTCAATCGCCTACTCAGAGCTAATAGTCCGATCACACTTCCAAACCCAATTCCACATCCAAATCCCATTCCACCTTTTCACGATTCCCACCAATATACAGTCTGCATGCCATCATTGTCCACCTCTAAAGCATGTTCGACACAGTTCCCCTGAAGCAGAGGCCCGCATAGCTCCGTATTAACCGAGAATGAAGCTACTCCAAATGTGTCCAAATGAGGTTCATATGGAATCCTCCCTAACAGGTTGTTATTCGATAGGTTCAAAGAGCCGAGGAAGGTTAGCTCTTTAAGTGTTGCAGGTATCATTCCTTTTAATTGGTTGCATGACATATCCAAAGTTTCTAGTTCCAACAATTTGCTAAATTCTCTTGGAATGTTTCCCCTAAGATAATTATGGGAGAGATTCAATGTCTGCAATCCTTTGAG
>JZKD02S1651417.1:465497-485594 GCA_000966675.3 Picea glauca
ACTTCTTCAATCCAAACTCATACCTAGAGGACAAGTAATACACCTCATTTTGAGTATGTATGTCTTTTTATTGCCCTAGCTTTCTATGATTTTTATAATTAAGAATTAAGAAATTGTAGTTTTTTGTAATAAAAAAATAAATATTATTAAAAATTAATCATTTTATAATAAAATTAAAATATTTTATTTTATAATTTTTTTGAATTATATATAATTTTAATAAAGAAATTATAAAGCATTAATGATTTCACATCAAAACCTTTTTTTCCATATTTCTTGTTTACCAGTCTTGTTGTTACTGTTTTTTTAATTGTTATAAATAGAAATGTGGATCAAATCTGGTAAGAAAGTGTTGAAAGGCTGCAAAAAGATTAGATTTTTAGGTCAAACTTTGTCCAAAAATGTGTATATCAAAAAACTAAAGTTTTTCCATAAACAATCAGATTTTTTCAAATTTTTTTGCTATGAAAACTAATTACCTTCCTCTTTGATTTTTCAATAAAAATCATTTGTCCTTATATGGTCAAAACAATACAAATGATTCATTCATTTAGAGAGCCACCTTGTTGGAATTATAAATCCACTTTGATTTTTCAATAAAAACCATTTGTCCTTATATGGCCAAAACAATACAACATGATTCATTCCTCTAGAGAGCTTCCTTGTTGGAATTATAAATCCTCTTTGATTTTTCAATAAAGACCATTTGTCCTTATATGGCCAAAACAATACAAAATGATTCATTCCTCTAGAGAGCCACCTTTTGGAATTATAAATCCTCTTTGATTTTTCAATAAAGACCATTTGTCCTTATATGGCCAAAACAATACAAAATGATTCATTCCTCTAGAGAGCCGCCTTGTTGGAATTATAAATGTTTAAGATTCATTTGCACCATGGGTTAGCAGGAATGGAATTTGACAATTAAATTGTTGTGATATGCAATTTACTCTTCAAATAGCGGGGATGGAATTTGATGAGTAAATTGTTGTGATAGGAAATTTACCATCTTTATCCTCACTAGATCTACCCACCCACCCTTAGTTCTCCAATCTATCTCTTCATCCTTTTATTTGTACAAATTTTTAGATTTCACAATATTTATATCTTTAAATTTTATATAAGGATGTGTGGCCTTTCAAATCATCCTTTATCTCTATGTAATGTTTATATGATGTCCTACAACAAATGGTGTGCCTTAGCTTAACGAGATTCTAATCCTCATAAAATTGAAAACCCTAGCAATTTTGACGTTACTTGCTACCACGCGTGCCTTAGCTTAACGCGAGTCTAATCCTCATAAAATTGGAAACCCTAGAAATTTTGAAGTTACTTGTTACCACATTATGTTAAACAAAAATATGAGGGTATTTTTTTTTTATCATTAGCATGTTTTTCAAAGAAATGTGTTCAAGATTGTTACCTCTTATATCCACATTCAAATATATTCAAGTTTCTAAACAAAGTGCAATTCTAAAGGCATTTATGAAGGTTGTTCATTGTCACATTAATTAAAAAAAAAACCATTTTAAGCTAATTCTATCATGATACAAAGGAAAAATCTATAGAGAAAGTTGTTTAAGATATTCTTTAGAATTTAAAGGTTGGTGGATTCCCAAGGCCAATGCTTATCCAACTCCACAATAGAATTAGGATCAACAATCAAGAGGGTTTGAATGATATGGAAGGAGGCATAGTTAAACTCTTATAAATCACATGGATTTACTTCAATATGTAGAATAGTAAAGGAAGGCCCTTCAAAATATGCTACATATAACAAGTACAAAATCAAGAAAGTAATAATCTGCAACCATGAACATTTAAAGGAAACCACACAAGAAACCATAAATGAAGTAGACAAAGTAGAGAATTCTTCATATTAAATGAACATTCAACAATGCATCTTTCTTCAAGTCTAATTTCACCACAAGAAAAAGAGGGCCTAAATGTGTCACACTTAACTTTGAACCCTGGGTAGATTTGTACATATAATTTCAACCATCAAATCATTGAAAGAAAAATAAAATAAAGATGAAGAACCTCACATTGAAATGCCCCTTAACTTCCTAAAATATGTTTAACTAAGCATGGAAGGAATGTCCCACACTTCTAACCATGTCTCTAACAAATAATTTTTTCTTCTATTTATGGGATTCCACCTCTAGAAAAACCTTAATTAGGGTGCCCCTCCATAAAACCCTTTTAAGATTTACCAATTTTCAAGATGACATGTGGACAATTATGTTTTGTTGCTCCAATATAACTTAAAATTATATTTATTGATTTCCATATTTTCATTTGAAATCCATTTTATTAGGGGAAACCTCTCTATAACTTAATTCTAACTTCCAAATTTATGGTCAAAGCTTATTTAACCTTTTTTTACTTTATGCAAAGTGTATTTGACCTTTTCTTGGTTTAAATTTTCTTTCTTTAAATTTTCTTGTGAATTGGACATCCTTTCTTTAGAAGGACAAAACAACATTTTTTTACCTTTATAGTGGAGTGTTCATTGTCGCAATCTCCTTTGAACCTGCAAATGCATTTATAACATCAATTAAGCAAGGACATTCTTCCTCATCTTCATCTTTATCACATGTTATACATTATACTTTCCTTCCATGTGCCTCACATTTTGCTCCTTTTTCCTTCAACGTGAGACCTTTCTTTAGAAGGAAAACTTATGTTTTTTAAACAATAAAACAACATTTTTTTTACCTTTATAGTGGAGTGTTATTTATCGCAATCTCCTTTGAATATGCAAATGCATTTATAACATCAATTAAGTAAGTACATTCTTCCTCATCTTCGTCTTTATCACATTTATCCATTATACTTTCCTTCAATGTGCCTTACATTTTGCTCCTTTTGAATGCATAGAATGGATGTACATAATATGACATGGCATCTTCAAGCAAAGAATGTACCTCCATATATGTAAAAAAAAATTGTAACATCTTTTTCCCGATATTTATCGAGATAAAGTGAGATATGTTTATGAAAATTCTCCATCAACTTGACTACTACTTAACATCAAGGGTTGGGTTTCCTAGTGTGCTAAATGAAAGAAAAAAAAAGGCCAATGTTTTAACTTACCCTGAAAGGGGATTGACATTCCCAGATCTGCTCATTTGTCAGAGATACATATCTTACACTAGGGCTTCCTAGAAGTAACCTTGGAATTTATAGGACAATTGTGTATAATGCCTTCGCTTTTGCAACCTTATAGGCTGGAGGTAGACATTGATCCTAGGACTTTATAGGAAAATTGTGTGTAATGTTTTCTCTTTTGTAAGCTTATAGGCTAGAGGTAGACATTGATCTGAGGAAGTTAGATTGCAACAAGCTGGGATGCACAGAGGAATTATAGAACGTAGTCTCTGGTATCTTAAGATTAAGTTGTCGAAGGGTGATATACTTCAAACATCTGTTATTCAACATGCATTCCAGAACCATTTCTTCACTTTTCAGCTTAGCATTTGTTGACAACCCATTTTCACAAGTTTCTTTGTCTCCAACAAACTACTTTCTAGGATCAAAACCTTTTATTTTCTGGGCATTGACATTGTTTTAATTTGTGCAAGGCATTAAAGAAGGATCAACTGACATAGATGAAGGAGGATATTGTGAGCGCCTACATGATAGGATTTTGACAAAGCATGATAATAGATATATCATTAACTTTGACCTAATCCTGTCTGGCCAAGTGAGTTAGCCACAACTCACCTCTAGGCCACATTACAATGGAGCCTCACAAGCCTTATAAAGGCTTCTTCATGTGCATTTTATGACATACAAAACCACAAGTCATCAATACCATGTGTCTAAAATCGTTTGTTGAGACCTAAACCACTTTGACTCATTCTTGAGTCAAGGTTAACCCTAACAATCCCTCCTTTAAACTTGACTAGGGGATTTTGCATGCCCCCTATTACCTAAGTCTTCCTGCTGAATTTACCTGTGAGTTACTAGGGACACCATCACCATAAAAAAAAACTCATCTACCGGATTACATCATAGAAATTCTCTTCACCTACATAGTTCATCAATCTTGGTCCAAACACTCTAATATTAAACCATCTCACATTCCTTCCATAATCGAAGATTGAAATTCTTCGATTCCATATCAAATTACCATACAAGTACACCTAACACCCTTGTACCTATTCCAATGGTTCATTCCACAACTTGATACCACATCTCTTCTTTTCATAATCTCTTCTTTTCATAAGAGAGATACATTTTTCTTTGTACACCCAATGTTCAATCAAACCCTAACCAAGAACTCAAAACTGAAATATCATGTACAACCGATCACTCATCCCATATAATTCATATGCTAAATAAATAATTATATGCTCAATAATAATAAAGGTACAACAAGCATTTGAAAAGCTTATTCCACAACATGCTGTTGTCACCACGACCATCATAATTATGCACCTTCGTCACTGCTCTAAACCTTGAAAATGGCTGTCCAATAAAAAAATATTATTCCCTCAACTCCGATAGAAACAAAACCCCAACAGATCCATAAATCTTATGTCATTTACCAACGGCCTGAGATTTTTCAAGTTACTCTTCAACGTTCTGTTCGTCCTTTGCCGCTTCTTGCAATGTTGTCTCAGATCTGTCTCCCACGGGTCTCTTCGTGCTCCTTGCCAGCTGCCGCGACTCCCGCAAAAAAAACCATTGTCCTTGACGAAAACAAAGTATCACCCTGATGGTGGCCATCCCTACTCCACAAGCCCGTACCTCTAAAAAAATTCAATAGCCTTATCAATCGCCTCTTTGACGGACTCATTGGCTCTGTAAGAGACCGATTGAAACACCTCATTGATTCATTGACGCTTGGTCGGATTTCTTGAACCTTTGTGTCGTCAAAATAATTTCACTTGTTTTAAAAGACAATGATAAAAAAGATAAATCAATATTTTTTAACTATTCAAAATTTAAGAAAAACATTTAAATTATTTTTTTCAATTTCTTTTTAAAAATATACAGCCTGAGTGGGCCTAATGGTTAAAAACATGTGTTTCTTCTTAAGAGGTCACAGGTTCAAATCCAGAGGGGATAGGGTAGGATCGTGACCTTAAAAATAAATTATTATTATTATTATTATATAAAAACTTAAAACTTATTTAAAAGTGAAAATAATAATGTCACCTAAACAACTAAACATCTAGTATAATTTAATAAAAAAAATCCATTTTTTTAATTTTTGATAATACTATATATCATTTATTTATATAAAAATCATATACATATTATTTTAATTGAAAGTGACAAAACTTACCATAACTCAATTTTTAATGATAGTTACCATTGCCATTAAAATGTTTTTTTTTGTGATCTTTAAGGTTGGGCCTTGAGTAACTACTTTATTATGTTTAAGGAAGAAGAATTCTTAACTAATTGGAAAGAGTTTTCAATCTTACTCCAAAACCAAAAACAATTTTAACCTAAATAATATTAGCAAAACACCATTAAAATTATGTACTTTTTTAATTTAGCATTTTATCTTAATTCTATACATAATATCAAATACTACTTTCAATAATAATTTAACATCTTATCCAATATATATATATTGGATACGATGTTAAATAAATATATACATAAATTATTCACACTAGGTCGTTGTTTCTGGGTGTGTGTATTGGTTGTTGTGTGATGCAAGAGCATCACCATCATCACTTAAAGAGGCCGAGTGGAGGACAACTCAACATCTAGTGCACACATTTCAAATCAGTTTGATCCCAAGGAGTGCACATTTATTTTGATATTTTGGAAACATTGTAATTTAAATATTTTAGATGTTTTGAGGCAAGAGTCATCACATAAGTTCATTGAAGATTGTAATCGTCTTAATTATCTGTAGGGTTGTACAAATTTCGGGCATCAATTCTTATCTAGTTTGTAAATGCTCATTCAATGTAATAGTCCTTAGTAGATGAATGTTTTAACCGTGATAGGATAGCACTAAGGTAGTCTGGAGGGGAGGCTCGAGAAGCCTCTCCATCTATAAATATATGTATCTTATGCCCAAATGAGGTTGTTCAATGCTATGGTAATTGTTGCTAGTCATTGTAGAGAGATACAAAGAACTATATGGGTCCATGTACATACTTTGCTGAAGGAATACAAGCAGAGAGGTTTGATTCCAAATGTATGTTGTTGTATTCATCTGAGTTCATTGAGTACATGGGATGTTTTTTTTTGTTCTCTGTGTTTTATGTGTTTGAGTGTGCATTTTATGGTTACGTGTGGGAACCTTTGATGTTCTATAAGTTTCAATTGTTTCTCTTCTGAGAGTTCTGGTGCAAGGAGTGCGAAGGCTGAGTCAATATTGACTCAAACGATCAAAAGAGGTAGCGTGAAACTTTGCAGAGGAAGTGCAAGGAGTGCATAGTTGCTCAATGGAGAGAAAATACTAGAGAAGACCTATGCAAGGCGTGTGTCGGGCGAACACTTAGTCGAAATGTTGAATAATTCATAGAGGGGACAAGCGCAAGGAGTGGGTAAGGAATTTCTCACAAAAATCTCTAAGTCCAAGACCTTTCAAAAGTTCAAGGACACAAGAAGTATGCCAGAGGTTCAAAATACCTCAAAGATCAAAGCTCAGAAAGGATAGCGTCGAAATCCTTAAGGGAGGAGGATTTTACTCATTTTAAGCATCGAACGGACGAGATTTGTTTGAGAGGATCTAAGATCTCTCATCACCGTTAGATCTAGAGAAGTTGCGCAAGGGTTAACTTTGAAGTCCTTCAGACTTCACGCATTTGGGAGATTTGGAGTGTGGAGAAGTCGGGATCGCCGAAGTCCAGAAGGTCAGAGAAAATTGCAGCCATCCAATCCCAAAGGACATGTGTCAGCAGATCGTCGGATTTGAAAGACCAGGGGTCCGGGAGAGTAGTGATAAGAAGAGTTTGATATCTCTAGATTCCTGAATTTGGGAGTTGATCTGAACCATCGATCAGAAGAGGACACATGATGGAAGATCTAGAGGTCCGATGAACTAGTACCCCGGAGGAAAGGAGTGAAAAATATATTGGGAGTGAATATTTACAAAGTCCCAAAGGCCGGGATTCATCCTAGTCATTGATATGAAGGAGGACATGCGGAGGAACATGAGTCCCTTCGACATTCCGACATTCAGGAGGAACAAGGGTTTGTGCTGAGTGATTTCCTGAACTCCCAAAGCTCGGAGTAAATCCAAACTGTCCATCCGTTGAGGCGTAGGGGCCATTGATCTGAGTCCTCCGCGAGTTCGCAAGTCCAGTATTCTGGAGGTTTTACAGTGTTATACACCCATGACTCCCGAAACCCAAAATCTTGTAGTGAATCATGGTCGTTGATCAATGGGAGGGTGTGAACAGTTGATTTCTTGTGGTGTGTATGTTTGTCGGTCTGATGCTTTGAAAGAATTGTGGAGAGGTGTCATGAAGAACCCATGAAGCATGAATTGTGAAGAGGCATACCAGTCATTGATTTGGCGGTAGAATAGGAGCCATCCATTCTACTTCAGAGTTCGACTCTTTAGGAGTTTGGAGGGTTTAAGCGACTAGACTTGTCGAAGCCCAGATTTTCGAAATTGTTTCTCGTCGTAGATTTGAGCGAACGTTGTGAGTCTTCGATCCATGTTGTGGTTCAACGCTCCATTAATTAGGTGTTCAGAAGGATTTGAGTCCTATTCTGTGGAGACTCCCGAAGCTTGATAGATCCTAAGTACCCAATTCTTTAAATATTGGGGGTTTGGCCTATGGTTTTAGCCCACAGTTCTTAGAGAGGCTCTGTTAGTACTCGGGGACCCCTGAAAAGCATATTTCACATTCAGGAAGAAGATTTTAAAGCCTGTGTTGTGGATTTGAGGTCTCAGAGAGAGCCTGCGAGATTTTTTAGCTATCAAAATAAATGATCCTTAGACTGAGAGGTCGCGTAGACCCAAGGAGTGGGAGGGGGTTTGAATCAAGTGGTATTAATGCCCGAATTAATCTCCGTGTGAAAGAAAGTTTAGAAACATGCCTCCAAGCAGATGCAGGGACAAAACTATATCAAATCTAGCGATGGAAGAGGCGATGAGATGACTTTGTGCGATATTAGATGCCATGGAGACAACGCAGAGGAGAGCACCTGATGTTGGTGACATCAGTGAGGCTAAGAGAGAAGAAGTAGAAGTAGAAGGAGTTGCAGGAGAAGAAGCTGCAGAGGAACGCTTGTTAATAGTTGTTGTAAAAATGGGGGCCAAAACAAAAATAGAGGTCCCCATGTATGAAGGCAACTTGGATGTTGAGGAGCTACTGGATTGGGTAAGTTCTTTGGACAAGTACTTCGATTACGAGGAGACCGATGATGAAAAGAGGGTGAAGCATGTTGTCACTAGACTAAAGGGACATGCAACACTATGGTGGGATGAACTGCAAGCCGACAAAAGATACAAAGGTAAGCAAAAAAATAAAAGTTGGGATAGGATGGTAGATAAGTTGAAAGACAAATTCATACCCAAGGATTACCAGATAAATATGTTTAAGATGTTGCAAAACTTTAGAAAGAAGGGTACGTTGAAGAATTTTACAGACTGAACATCGGAGCAGGACATAGGGAGAGTGATGAAATTTTTTTTACAGGTATATTAATGGCCTGAGGTATAAAATCCAGGACAAAATCAGTATGATGAAGATGAGACCGGTAGAAGATCCTTATCAGGTGTAACTGAAAGCAGAGGAAAAGTTGGCCAGAAAACAAATTTAATAAAATTGAGGAAATAGTCCAAACAGAGGTAGAGGAACTGTCAGAGAGAACTTCCAGAAACCCAGAGTTGAGACTGGAAAGTATCACAGTCATACAGAGAGGGGATGAAGTTCCCGAGGGGGGAAATATGGTGGCAAAAACTCTTTTTCTCAAGGAATAGGAAGAGGCAGATTAGGAGAAGTGAAATGTTATGCATGTGGAAAGATATGGCATGCAGCTTGGGAATGTCCTAGGAGGAAGAAAGAAGGTGGAGAAGCTCATATTTCCGAGGCACAAAAGAGAAATGTGGAGGCAGAAGCAACAAAATATGGGAAATCCCTCATGATGAGGAAATCCCTCTTAAAACCAGAGAAAGAATAAAAAGAGTCGGTTTAGAGAAACAATCTCTTTAGGACTTCTTTCAAGACCAAGGATAGGGTATGCAAAGTAATCATAGACAATGAGAGGACTCATAATCTAGTATCCACAAAAATGGTAAGTCGACAATGCAAATTTGAATTTAAGATAGGAGGTTACAAAGATGAGTTTTTGTGTGATGTCATACCTATGGAATTTTTCCATGTTTTGTTGGGAAGAAAATGGAAATAAGAAATAAATTTCATACATGATGGGCGAAAAAATACTTACACCCTTGAGAAGAATGATTGTACACATATGTTGCTGCCAATGGAGGATAAGAAAGTGAAGGAAGAAATTAGCGCAAGCATAATTCTCATGAGTGGCAAGGAACTATTGAGCGAAGTCAAGAAAGAATAGGAGATGAAGTTTGTTGTGGTGAGAAATCCCAATGTCATCCTTACAAGCACTATTGTGGATGATCTTCCTGTAGAGATTCATAAATTGTTGGGTAATTTTGTTGATATCGTGGTGGATGAGTTACCTCGTTCTTTACCACCCATGAGGAGTATCATTCATCACATTGACCTCAGTCTAGGAGCAAGTCTACCAAATAAAGCTACATATAGGTTGACACCTCAAGAAAATGAAGAGGTCAAGAATCATGTCCAAGAGTTGTTGGATAAAGGTTTGGCCAGATAAAGTTTAAGTCCATGTGCAGTACCAATTGTGTTGAGTCCAAAAAAATATGGAGGTTGGAGAATGTGCACAAATTCTAGGGATATCAACAATATCACCATCAACTATAGATTCCATTTATGTGGAATGGATGATTTGATGGATTGATTGGGTGGAGAATTTTTTTTTCAAATATAGTCTTGAAGAATGGCTATCCTCAGATAAGGATGTGAGAGGGAGATGAATGGAAGACAACATTCAAAATGAATGAAGGGTCGTATGAGTGGTTTGTTATGCCATTTGGCTTAACAAACTCCCCAAGCACATTCATGAGATTGATGAATGAAGTACTAAAGTATTTCATAGGTAATTTGGTTATTGTATATTTGGATGATATCCTAGTCTTTAGTAAAACTGAGGAAGAGCACTTAAGGCACTTGACATTAGTGATGAAAAGGTTACAACATGAGAAGTTATTAATAAACTTGAATAAATGTTCTTTTATGAAGACAAAACTTATATACTTTGGATTTGTGATCTCTTCAAATAAATTGAATATGGATCCAGAGAAGGTGAGAGCAATCAAAGAATGACCTTCTCCGAGAAGCATATTTGAGGTGAGAAGCTTCTATGGATTAACAAGATTTTATAGAAAATTCATCAGAAATTTCAGTAGCATTTGTGCACCCATACTGGACACCATAAAGAAAAAGCAAAAATATTTTAATTGGACAAGAGAAGTTGAAAAAAACTTTAGAGTATTGAAAGATAAGATAACAGATTGACCGATTTTGGTTCTACCATATTTTAAGAAGACATTTCAAGTGATTTTTGATGCAAGTGGAATGGCTATTGTTGCAGTCTTGAGCCAAGACATTAAGCATGTTACATATTTCAGTGAGAAGTTGAATGATACTAAGAGGAAGTACTCAACATATGATAAGGAGTTTTATGTTGTAATACAAGCTCTAAAAAAATGGAGGCACTACCTTGTTTCGAAGGATTTTGTCTTTTACAGTGACAATCAGGATTTACAATTCATAACCAGAAAAGAGAAGTTGAACCAAAGACATGCTAAATGGGTATAATTCATATGGAATTTTACTTTTTTTATTAATCACATTAGTGGTGGCGCTAACAAAGTTGTTGATTCTTATGTATCTTATGCCCAAATGAGGTTGTTGAATGTTATGGTAATTGTTGCTAGTCATTGTAGAGAGCTATAGAGAACTATATGAGTCCATGTACATACTTTGTTGAAGGAATACAAGAAGAGAGGTTTGATTCTAAATGTATATTGTTGTATTCATCTGAGTTCAATGAGTACAAGGGATGTTTTTTTTTGTTCTCTTTGTCTTATCTGTTTCATGTGTTTGAGTATGCATTTTATGGTTAAGTGTGGGAACCTTTGATGTTCTATAAGTTTTAATCGTTTCTCTTCTTAGCGTTCTGGTGCAATGAGTGCATAATGCCCATAAGGAGTGTATAGTGCCCATAAGGAGTGCATAGTTCACGCGAGGAGTTTGAAGGCCAAGTCAATATTGACTCAGAAGCTCATAAGAGGTAGTGTGAAACTTTGCAGAGGAAGTGCAAGGAGGGAACAATTTCTCAATGGAGAGAAAATACTGGAGACGACCCGTCAAAGGCGTGCATCGGGCTAACACTTACTCTAAGTGTTGAAGAAGTCATAGAGGGGACAAGCGCAAGGAGTGCGTAAGGAAGTTTTCATGAAAATCTTTAAGTCCAAGACCTTTAATAAGTTCAAGGACACAAGAAGTGCGCCAAAGGTTCGAAATACCTCAAAGATCAAAGCTCAGAAAGAATAACATCGAAATCCTTAAGGGACGAGGAGATTACTCGTTTTAAGCGCCAAGTGGACGAGATTTGTTCGGGAGGGTCTAGGATCTCTCGTCACCGTTAGATCTAGAGAGGTTGCGTAAGGTTTAACTTTAAGGTCCTTCAGACTTCATGCATTTGGGAGATTTGGAGTGTGGATAAGTCGAGATCCCCGAAGTCCTGAAGTTCGGAGAAAATCACAGTCGTCCAATCCCAAAGGAAACATGTCAATAGATCGTCAGATATTGTAGACCATAGGTCCGAGAGAATAGTGAGAAGAAGATTTTTATCTCCCCAGAGTCCCGAAGTCCAAAGTTGATCTGAACCATCGATCATAGGAGGACACGTGGAAAAAGATTCAGAGGTCCGGAGAACTAGTACTCTGGAGGAAAGGAGTGACAAATATCTTGGGAGTGAATATTTTCGAAGTCTCGAAGGTTGGGATTAATCCTAGCCATTGATATGAAGGAGGACATGTGGAGGAAGGTGAGGCCCTTCGACATTCCGACATTCGGGAGGAACAAGGGTTCATGCTGAGTGATTCCCCGAACTCCCAAAGCCCAGAGTAAATCTAGGTCATCCATCTGTTGAGACGAAGAATTCATCTATCTGATTCCTTCGCGAGTTCTCAAGTCCAATGTTCTAGAGGTTTTACAGTGTTGGACACCCAGCACTCCCAAAGCTTGAAATCTCGGAGTGAATCATGGTCGTTTATCAATGGTAGGGTGTGAAATATTGATTTCTTGTGGTGTGTATGGAGAGGTGTCGTGAAGAACCCTTGAATCCCGAATTGTGAAGAGGGGTATTAGCCGTCGGTTTGGCGGGTGAATAGGATTCGTCCTATCCACTTCAAAGTTTGTCTCTTCGGGTGTTTGGAGGGTTGAAGCAGCTAGACTTGCCGAAGCTTGAATTTCTGAAATTGTTTCCCACTGTAGATTTGAGCGAACACTGTGAGCCATCTATCCCTGTTGTAGTTCGACACTCCGTTAATTAGGTGTTTGGAAGGATTTGAGTCCCATTTTGTAGAGACTCCTAAATCTTGATAGATCTGAAGTCCTGAATTCTTCAGAGACTGGAGGTTTGGCCTATGATTTTATCCCATGATTCCCAGAGAAGCTCTGTTAGTGCTCAGGGACCCACAAAAAGAAGATTTCACATTCAGGAAGAATATTTTAAAGCCTGTGCTATGGAGTTAAGGGCTCAAAGAGAGACTATGAGTTGATTTAGCTGCCAAAATAAAAGATCCTTGGACCGGGAGGTTTCACAGACCCAAGGAGTGGGAGGGGGTCTACATCATTGTGCCACACTTGGGGGATCTAGGTTGTGGTACTATAAGGCTAAGCTCACACTTCACTTTTGAAGAGTCTATGCAGACCTATCTATGGACTAGATAAACATTCGATTAAAACAACATAAAACCATAAAGAAAAAGAAAATGATAAAACCACAATAGAATAGAATCAAGCTTACATTCCATGGATAAACAAAAAACAAATTAATGGATAAATGAAAAAGAAATTATCATTGAGGTAGCTACACAGAAAAGAGGCATTCACCACTCATTGACATTGAGCTATATAACAATAGAGTATGTAGCACCTAATTAAAGTATTTCATAGCCTCATATAAAAAATAAACCATTTCTCCTGATTGAATCCTTACAACAATTTGTTTTGGAAAATATCTCATGCATTTTGCATGCATTATGATGCAAACCCCCTACTCTCCCTTAGAACTACGTGACCTCTTCATCAAGGATCGATCGAATTTGGGAGATGAATCATCTCATAGGTTCATGTTGAACCTCTTCTATCTTATCCATGGGTCAAAGTCCTACTTCTTGGGTGTGAAATCCCCCTTTTCGAAATTTTTTGAATACCCGTAGAGTCCTCCATGTGACCCTGTTCTAAACTGGGGGCTTAAAACCTCTTTCCCCGTGTGCTTCAGAACTTTGGGTTGGAGAACACACACTCGGACCAAGTCTACTTCCCTTGTTCCTATCACAACCAATGGTTGTGATCTACTTTGGGACTCCGTGCGTCGAGACTTCCGATTGACCCCAACACCCCTTTCTCAGAGTAACCTTTACCGGGAGTGTCAGATCAAGCGCCACATTCCCTTCTTGATCGATGAATGATATTATACTTGGATTTTAATCCGAACAACTTTCATTCAATGCTCCTCTGTGTTCTTTCTCACAGAGTATTAGTCCTTCACAGTAACAGATCTCCTATCACATGTCCTTTTCCAATGTACGACTCTGACGAACTCCGATGCTCCAGCCTTCAGGAGTTCTCGTGCCTTAACTCTTCACTTTCCTCTAGAGTGACTTTTCTATGAACTATATCTCCACTTGCCACACATCCTTTCCTTTCCTTCGGAATATTCTCTCCTAGACTCGATGATCTGCTAACGTGTGTCTCTTTGAGATTGATGGTCATGATTTACTTCGACATTCTGGGCTTCGGGAATTTTGTCTTCACTCCTATCGTTTTCCTCCAGAGTGCACTTCTCCCAGAGTACACAGATTCCTATCATATGTCTTTATAGATCTAACGGTCTAGATCTAATCCATCCTTCCCGACTTCATGAAGTTTGTACTCTTCTCCTCACAAATATTCTGAATCTCTTACTCCCGAACTCTCTGATCTGCTGCCATGTACCCTCCTATGGATCTATGGTCCAGATGGATTTTGCAGCTATGGGATACTTTGAATCCTGCTACTCAAACACTTTAAAACCTTCGTCTATGAGATCCAATGACACGCATATCGATTAAATGGACGGTCCAAAATTTCTTTTCTCCCTGTTAACTTCGGGAGTTCTTCAAGCTCCTTTAGTTGCTTCCTTCCATAGTTTTAAACCTCCAGACTTTTAGATCTCTCGCCACGCGTCCTTCACAATGGATGGTTGGGATCTACTCTTCTCTTCGAACTTTCAGGAGTTTTCCACACCCCACATCTGGAATCTCCTAGAGTGTTATTCCCTAGAGCTTTAGATCTGTTGACAAGTACCTCCTGGCGACCAACAACCAAGATCTACTTCGGACTTTAGAGCCTCGACTATCTCTATCTCTCCTTGTCTGCAAACTCCTAGAGTGATTCTGCTCCAGAATTTCAGATCTTTCGCCACCCATCCCTCTAGATTATGGATGGTCCCTAACCACTTCGAGACTTCGGTGAATCCTCATTGTTATGCACACAAAGATATTTAAATCTCGTACAATTTAACCGGGTCCAAAAACTATCGTCCCATGTGCTCAGATCTCATGGCTGGGGTCTCTTCCTCCTCTTCGGGCGTCTTCTTCCTCCTGAATTGGAAATATTTCAGGTGTTCAAGGGTTGCGACCCTTGAACCATTCTCTTAGGACCCTAACGACTTTGGTCTTGTCTTGCGCTACACCTCTTGAGCTCCTGAACTTGAAACAAATTCATTTCCTACACTCACCTTGCACTTGTCTTAGTCCTTAGACGTTCTCCACACTTTCCTAAGTGTTGACCCCAGTGCACTCTATGCATATGCTCAACACACTCCTTGCTAAGCTTACAGAGTATTCAAAAAATCTATATTTCTTCAAATTCTCCAACACTTCGGAAGGTGTTGACTCTATGCACTCTTGACACCTTCTCATTTCCCTCTTGGCAGAGATTAAAGGGGTTTTTAGTAACTCTCATTGTGCCTACCCTTCACAGTCTTTCCTCTAGGGTATTCAATAACCTTGAGGCTCCTTCTGAGTCTGTGAATATTCTGGTGTTCCCTCCTGGCAAATTCTCTTCCGAACTCTCAACAAAGTCCAGATACACACTCCTTGTATTAGCCCACAGAGTTTCGTTACTCTGGTGCACTCCTTTCACGAGCCTAAAGAACCCATAACTTCTCAGTAACACAGATATAGATAATTTTGTCTTCTCATGTAGATGAAAACTATCACAAGCATCTATCATATATATAAACACACACACATAAATTATTCATAGAACACATATAACACAAATGGATATCATATGTAGGAAAAAAATTATTTCTTTGTATTAAGATGAATATATGTTTTCAAATGTGTATAGAGACTGAACTACTACGGAGTCTCAGTTCCTTCTCCTACTCCTATCACCTACCTCAACTGGGCATCTCTTATACTCTACCTCTACTGGTTCTATCTTCTTCCTTACTACCTCAACTGGGTATCTCTTCTTTTTACAAGAGGGCCCCTCGAGCTTATCCTCTCCATCACCTTAGTTCCATCACTGTCTTAGTTAAGACACATTATCCCTATGGATTATTTCAATGAATGAAGATCCAGACCTGAATCAAATCTAGACCTGCCTACAGTCAACCACTAAGGCAACCCTATCCACTACCTGTACAAAGGCATGGCTTGGCTTTAATAAACCTTACAACATAAATCTGCATAGGATTATATTTCAAATTTTAAAATGGGAGGGTCAACGCCTCCGCCTTTCTCCAATGCGCACCTATATGTTGGCTTTCTGGCACATCTACTGAGATAGAGAGATGCTCTTGCATCATACTTCACTGCTACAAAAAAATCACGAGCTCCTGCTGATGAGCTCCCCAACTCTGTTGAAATCCTCCTGGACCCAAAAATTCTTCTTGGAGTTGTCCTCTTGCTCCTATACTATGTTGTTGCTTCCCCAGTTTTGTTGTAGAATATCCTCCGTTTAGCTTCCTCCTTCTGACAATCTCCTCTACTGATCTCACCATCAACTCCCTAATTTATTTTATTTCTCTCTCCAACTTCTATTGGTTGTCTCCCTCCATGCAGTCTGCTCAGCTGCACTTCCTTCTATTGATCAAAGGGTAGATCTTGATCTCCCATGTTTTCTTACTCTCTTATGGAATTATTTTTCCATTCCTATGCAGGTTCATTTCCTACAATCCTCTCACTGATTTTCTTCACAGCTATCTGTTCTGACACATTGGCCTCTGTCTTCCTCCAACTGCTGGTCAGGCTGGTATTCTCCTCCATATGTTTAGAACTTATCCCATTGGATGTGCATGCTTTGCACTATCATCCTTCTCTCCAAGGCTTCCATTTCTTCACATAGATCAACAAAATTTATGTTGTTTTCTTCCTCTTCAGTTACAGAATCTAGTGTTGTTGTCATCTCCTACTCAGCTTCCTGGCTGAAAATTTTGAGTTATTCCTCAGAATGATATTCTTCTTCTCCTACATGGAAAGACTTCAGTATCTTCTCCATTTCCTACTCTATGACAGTCTCCATTGGCTATCCTTCTTCTGTTGCATCTGCAACACATATGTTAGGCTCTATTTGGCTACTTGGCAGGAATATTTTGATTCCTCCAATGACCAAAATGAACATCTGATCTTCCTCTTTGATGGTGGAAGTATTTAACTTCTCATCATATTCATTCACATGGTCTATAAAACCACTTAAATATTCATACATATGAGGCCTTTCTTCTACCTCCCTGCCACTGTCAACATTCCTTGTTGACAGTCTCATTTTTCTTCCCTTTCCCACCTGGCAATCTAGGATTTCTCCCCTACCCTCTTGAAAATCTATGAGATCTTCAACTGATCCCACCTCCTTTCCCATATAGAAATATGAATTTTCATTGATTCCCTCCTAACGGTCTATGAAATCTTCAATTGATCTCATCTCATTTCCCACCTGGCAATTTGAAAATTCATCTCTTCCCTCCTGGTAGTTTATGAGACCTTTAACTAATCTCCCTTCCTCATCACTGAGGGTTTCTTCAATTTCTGGCTCACAAATGAAAAACAACTCCTCCTTTGTGTCACTGAGGTTTTCAGCATGCCTCAGCCACATCTTCAACACATGTTGTTGTCCTCTGACCAACAACTATTGGAGATGCCACTTTACCTTCCTCTTCAAGGGCCACTCATATGTCCAACCTCCTTGTGTTGCTTGATTCATTTTCATCATCATCTTTTCTATATCTCCTCTCACCTTCTCAATATATTTATCCTTATACAGGTGGTCTTATCCTTGACCACACCTATGGCCTTCAGTATCCATCTCTGTCTTTCTGCCCCCTTGGCAAGTCCGTTGATCCCTCTTCAACTAAGAGCATTTCCAGCTTCCTCCTACAGCCCACCTGGATGTCTACTTTACTACTGCAATATTATAACAATCAAAGATAGAGAAACAATACCCTGCCTCCTCCTTCACCTTCTATCTGGATGTGAACTTAAACTTCTGATACTACTTGATGTTGTCAGAGTATCTTATTTCACCTTCTCACCTTTTCCCATTGTCTACAAGAATTGTTTTTCTCTGATACCACTTGATGCAGACCCCCTACTCTCCCTCAAGACTACACGACCTCCCAGTCAATGATCGATCAACTTCGAGAGATGAATCATCTCACTGGTTCATGTTGAACCTCTTCTATTGTCTCCACAGGTCAAAGTCATACTTCTCGGGTGAGAAATCCCCCCTTTTGGGAGTTTCTTAATACCCACAGAGTCCTCCACCTGACCCTGGTCTAGACCGTGGGCTTAAAACCTATTTCCTCGTGTGCTTTGGAACTTCATGTTGGCGAACACACACTTGGACTAGATTTACGGCCTATGTTCCTTTCACAATCAACAATTGTGATCTACTCTGGGACTCCGCACTTCCAAAATTTCGAGTGACCCAAGCACCCCTTTCTCTCGTAGTAACCCTTACCTCGAGTGTCAGATCAAGTGTCATTTTACCTTCTTGATCAACGACTGAGATTATCCCAGTATTTTACTTCAGACGAATTTCAGTCAATGCTCCTCCACATTCTTTTTCCCAGAGTATTAATCCTATGCAGTAACAGATCTCATACCACGCGTCATGTTCCAATGGATGACTTTAATGAACTCCAATACTCTAGACTTTGGGAGTTCTCATGCCTTCACTCTTCACTTTCATCTAGAGTGACTTTTCTCCAGAGTAAATCTCCACTTTCCATGCATCCTTTCCTTTCCTTTGGAATACGCTCTACCAGACTCCACGATTTGCTAACGCGTGTCCCTTTTAGATTGATGGTCACAATTTACTTTGGCAGTTTGGGCTTCGGGAACTTTGGCTTCACTCCTCTCATTTTCCTCCAAAGTGATCTTCTCCTGGTGTACACGGATTCCTGCCACGTGTCTTTCTGGATCTAATAGTCCAAATCTACTCCATCCTTCGCGAAGTTTGTACTCTTCTCCTCAAAAAAATTCTGACGCTCTTACTTCCCGGATTCTTCGATCTCATGCCACATACCGACCTCCTCTAGATCTACGGTCCAGATGGATTTCGCAGCTACGGGATACTTTAACTCCTGCTACTCAAACACTTTCAAACTTCTTTCTATGGGATCCACTGACACATGTCATGATAAAATGGACGGTCCAGAATTTCTTTGATCCCTGTTGACTTTGGGAGTTCTTTAAACTTGTTCACTTGCTTCCTCCCAGAGTGTTAAACCTACGGACTTTCATATCTCTCACCATGTGTCCTTCACAACATACGGTTTCAATATACTCCTCTCTTCAGAGTTTCAGGAGTTTTCCACACCCCAAGACTGATATCTCCCAGAGTGTTATTCCCCGGAGCTTCAGATATGTTGACACGTACTATAACACCCTGTTTCCCCCAGTTTGTAAAAATAACTATACTGGCCAAGAACAGTGGCAAACCCAAAAATGTGAATGTGTGATGTGAATGGACCTTGTGAAAAAGGTCAATGAACGTGAATAATATTATAAATATATATTGCAGGATTGCTGAGAGGGGATATGTTGAAAAAGAGACCATGATGGATGGATAAAGGTGGTGGAAGGCACCTGGAATGGTGGCGTTAACTTCCACCGAAACCAATATCGTATTTAGACTTCACTGGCCTGGAGAACCAAGAGCGGCTCGCTAGCCCTGAATTAAATGACTCGACAGGTTAGTAGGTAAAGGACTCCTCATGAGTAATGATGGATGGGGGTGAATCGCCCATCCGTAGAGTCCTCAGACCTGACCACTGCGAGGAAAATCGTGCCACATGCAACCTCGCCGAACAGAGAAAAGGTAGGAAGTGTGGGTGATCAAGGGCAGATGCGAGGGGAAGAGGAGAACTCTGGAAAAATACAGAGTGAGTGATAGCAAAGAAGAAGGAGAGTAACCTTCATTCTTGGTCACTGGCAAACAGAGACACAGTCTCACAACATCATGGTCTCAGCTTGGGGGTGGCTAGTGGTAAATTCGTTGGGAGTCGTTGAGCCTACGGTTGGGTGGAAACGAGCACCCCTCTCAATAGTTGCAGTCACATTCGGTGTTATTTCTGATAAGTGTTTTACATCTTGCATCTTGAAATTTATATGCTGACATGTATGCTCATAGTCTGTGCAATTTGTGAATGGTTTGAGTATAAGACTATCTGTGTAGTGTTTTGATCAGAAATGGTGGTTGCATTCTTTTACTGGAAGGACCCCGTATGGATTATGTTATAGATATATTTGTATACATATATATATATATATATATA
>JZKD02S1651417.1:485669-496143 GCA_000966675.3 Picea glauca
ATTAATTTGGACCTCAAGTCTGCTTTTGGGAAATCTATGTCCTTATTCGTCCCCAGGAATACCTAGAATAGACCTCCCCACAGAGATACCCTTCTTGGAGAGCTTACCAAGAACCTGGAAAATGATTTGAAGGTGCAAGTCTTAGTAACCCTGTACGAGGAAGAATGATCCTATTGAAATCCTGAAATAGAAACGTAGAGATAGGTTTCGATCGACGGACGAGATCCCGTTGAAATATCTGTGATCATTCACAACTGTTAGGTTGGAGGAAGAAATGAGGACGTTACATGCCTTAACCCTTTTCCTGGACCGTAGATCCCCAAGGTCCGTGAGAGTATCTGGACCGTTGGTTTTTCCATGTCCAGGGAGCAGTGGGAGAGTGTACAGCGTGGGACGATCTGAACCATCAGATCTTAGTTAGAAAACCTGACAGCCGATGGAACTGTCAGGAGATACACGAGGGTTAATCTCTCATGAATAGGGGAGAAAGTCCTGAAAGGAGAGTCGGTATCGGGGTTTCGAATTTCGAGAATTTGGGAGTCCTAATGATAATAGATTGGGACACTCCATGGTGGAAATCCCGAAACAGATCTGGTCTGTCCGATTAAGGGAGGCCATGTGTCGCGAGATCCTTTTAGAGGATCCAAGGTCATTAACAACCGTTACATGTGGGGAAGGAATGTGGACGATAGTACCTCGACCCCTCTCCGCCTTTGCAAGCAATGCACGAACGTGATCCTCTCAAAGGTTCCAAGGTTTGTAATAACCGTTAGATTTGAGGAAGAGACACAGACCTTAATGCCATGACCCTTTTTACCCTTGCAAGAGATGAAGGAACCGGGACCGTAGACCCCATGGTCCATGGAAGTACTTGGACCGTCCATCTATAGAGTACATGTGGTTGTTGGTAAGCGCTTCGGCATTTCGGCACCTGGGAAACCAATGGGAAAGAACCCTTGTCTTCGCGATTCACAAAATCTCGATCAACGAAACCCCGAAATGGCATGAGGTGTGAATGAGATTAAGGAAAGCCGAGATTTGATAGTGACCGTTGATCATCCCAAAAATATCAAGACCGTTGATCTTGGCTGAAGGTCGTCACCGTCCATCAGAGGGACACGTGGTTGTCGGTCGACGTTTCGGTGTTTCGGAATCTGGGAAACCAAAGGGCAAGAAACCTTTCCTTTGCAAATCACAAAATACTGATACCTGAAATCTCGATGTGCTTGGTAATAGAAAAGATAAGTCCCGAAGGAATCTAGACCATCCATCAAAGGAGATGCGTGGTGAGTGGTCAGAGTTCAGTGAAAAGTCTTGAAATCCCGTGGACCGTTGGATCCACACTCATAAGAGTCGTCGATCTCTTACATGAATTCCCATAATGGAATTCAGAGATTTGAATGAAAAAGAGTCTTGGATTCATTGCATTTCAAACTCCCAAATACCGAAACCCCAGAAGGATCCATACTGTTGAATTAGAGGAGGCTTATGGCCATCGATCTCCCTTTGGAGGGAAACTTTGGAGACCTCAGAATTTTTTGGGATTTGAATGGGAAAAGGTAGAAGTCATGCATCGCAATTCCCCGAATCGAAAAAAGCCAATAAGTGCTTGGCTAGCTTAAGCACATGGACATGGAGCAGAGTCATGTGGACAAGACCCCAAGCGAGAAACTTGCCATTCGTTAGCCCTGTCAGGGTTCGACGTTTCATTGTTTTCGAGCTTCGGGGTTTGCAGAGTCGAAAGACTCGACGTTCTGGTAGCACTGAGTTGCGAAGTGTGAAGATACGTCGTACTGGTTCAGCCCATAGTCATGACCCACAACCAAATGGAGGTGAACATATGAGGAACTAGCTGACACTAGGCCCCCGTGAGTATTTCGGGGATTTTCATCCTCGAGAAATCGACGAAAATTTTGATTTTCATAGTGGGTGTGTTACACGTACCTCGTTGTGACGAACGACCAAGATCTACTCCAGACTTAAGAGTTTCGACGATCTCGTTCTCTCCTTGTCTCCCAGCTCCCAGAGTGCTTCTGCTCTGAAATTTCAGATATTTCACCACCCGTCCCTCTGAATGATGGATGGTCCCTAACCACTTCGAGACTTCAATGAATCCTTAATCCTGTGCACACAAAAAGATTTAAAGCTCATGCACTTTACCTAGATGAAACAACTATTGGATCATGCACTCAGATACCATGCTTGGGGTCTATTCCTCCTCTTTGTGCGTCTGCTTCCTCCCGAATTGGAAATATTTCAAGTGTTCAAGGTCTGCGGCCCTTGAACCATTCTCTTACGAGCCCGACGACTTCGGTCTCGTCTTGCACTACACCTTTTGAGCTCCCAAACTTGAAACAAATTCATTTTCTACACTCACCTTGCACTTGTATGAGTCCTTAGAAGTTCTCCACACTTGCCTAAGTGTTGACCCCAGTACACTCTATGCACCTGCTCAATTCACTCCTTGCTAAGATTACAGACTATTCAACAACTCTGTATTTCTTCAAATCCTCCAACACTCTGGAAGGTGTTGGCTCTATACACTCGTGGCACCTGGTCAATTCCCTCCTAGCAAAGATTATAGGGTTTTTCACTAACTCTGGCTATGCCTACCCTACACAGTCTTTCGTCTAAGGTATTCAGTAAGCCTGAGGCTCCTTCTGAGTCTATGAATATTCTGGTGTGCCCACTTGGAACGCTCTCTTCCGAACTCTCAACAAAGTGCAGTTACACACTCCTTTCGTTATCCCACAAAGTTTCTCTACTCTGGCGTGCACTCCTTGCACGAGCCTAAAGAACCCAAAAATTCTCAGTAACATAGAGATAGATAATTCTATCTTCTCCTGCAGATGAAAACTATCACAAGCATATATCGTATATATAAACACACAAACACACACACTTATATCATTCATAGAACACAAATAACACAGATGGATATCATATGCAGGAAAAAAATGCTTTCTTTATATTAAGATGAATATCTGTTTACAAATGTGTATAGAGACTAGACTACTATAGAGTCTCAGTTCCTTATCCTACTCCCATCCCTACCTCAATTAGGCATCTCTTCTACTTTACCTCTACTGGTTCTCTCTTCTTCCTTACTACCTCAACTGGGTATCTCTTATTTTTACAAGAGGTCCACTTGAGCTTATCCTCTCCACTGCCTTAGTTCCATCACTGTCTCAGTTAAGACACCTTATCCCTACGAATCATTGCAATGAATGAAGATCTAGACCTGAATTAGATCTAGAACTTCCTATAGTCAACCATTAAGGAAACCCTATCAACTACATGTACAAAGGAATGGCTTGGATTTACTCAACCTTGCAACATAAATCTGTATAGGATCATATTTCAAATTTAAAAATGGGAGGGTCGATGCCTCTCCCTTTCTCCAATACGTTCTTATGTGCTAGCTTATTGGTGCATCTTCTGAGGTGGAGAGATGCTCCTCCATCACATTATTCAGATAGGAAAACTATATCTAAACACTAAGACAGAAAAGAAAACTGAAAATAGATTGCATCATGTCAGTTGATTGAAAAGGATGCATAATCCTGCATCAATTAGGAACATACTCCCCCTATCTTAGAGTGTCAAAAACTAGACTTTTGCAACTGCCTTGGTGAAAATGTTTGCAAGTATTTCTTGAGTCTTTATATACCTTAGTTCTACTTCCTTCTTTTGGGTCCAAATATCGAATGAAAATATTTTGTCCTCAATCGCCTGCACAGAGCTAATAGTCCGATCACACTTCCAAACCCAATTCCACATCCAAATCCCATTCCACCTTTCCACAATTCCCACCAATATACAGTCTGTGTGTCGTCGTTGTCCCCCTCTAAAGCATGTTTGACACAGTTCCCCTGAAGCGGAGGCCTGCATAGCTCCGTATTACCCGAGAATGAAGTTGCTCCAAATGTGTACAAATGAGGTTCATACTGAATCCTTTTTGACAGGTTGTTATTCGATAGGTTCAAAGAGCCGAGGAAGGTTAGATATTTAAGTGTTGCAGGTATCATTCCTTGTAACTGGTTGCATGAAATATCCAAAGTTTCTAGTTCCAACAATTTGCTAAATTCTCTTGGAATGTTTCCCCTAAGATGATTATGGGATAGATTCAATGTCTGCAATCCTTTGAGATAACTAAGATCCTTGGGGATGTCACTAGTAAGGTTTTTTGCTGAGAGATCCATAACAGTGTTAGTCCAAAGGCCGAAATATTTATACGTCAATTCATGACCCTTCTCCCCCAAATAAACTTGATCACTATAGCACTGTGAAGAGCCAAGTTTGGTGGGCTTAGACCTTGTGAAATGTTCATTAGTCATTGTAGATAAGTTTGAAAGTTGTGGCGGTATGGAACCTGACAGATGGTTCATGGACAGGTTGATAATTTGGATAATTTTAAGGTAGGAAATCTGGATAGGTATCTCACCTTCTAAATTATTTGACCTGAGAACGAGTATGTGGAGCATCGAAAGATCCCCCGATCCATTCAGGCACATTTCCTGATAGATTGTTTCTACTAAAATCCAATGTTTCCAACTTTTTTGCAATTTTGCAAAGACGAGGGTATGTGTCCACTTAAACTGTTCTGGTTGATGTGCAAAACCTTAAGTTTGTTCAATTTTCCAAGCTCCACCAGTATCTGTCCTTCCAAATTATTATTTGATACATTCAATACCTTTAGAGAAGAGAAATTACCGAACTGGGAAGGCAGGTGCCCATGTAGCTTACTGCCTTAAAGATCCAGAACCTCTAGATTCTTTGTCTTCTCAAAAATGCAAGAAGGAATCTGCCCGTCGAGTTTATTCCATGATAAACATAGGAAAACCAAAGAGTGCAACATCGTGTAGATTCCTAAGGGGATTGGACCTGCAATATTAGTGTACCCCAGGTCTAGTACAGTAAATGCGTGGAGGACCAATGACTTTGGAATCCTCCCCATCAACGTGTTATTGTTCAGATGCAACTCGGTCAGAGATGATAGATTTCCTATAGACTCAAAGAAACGTTGCCATATATTTTATTATTTAATAAAAAAATACTTTGCAGGTGAGGAAGCTGAGATAGACGCTCGAACAGAAGAGATCCATAGAGATTTACAATGGAGATCTTTAGAGAAACCAAAGTAGTCATATTCTCGAGCCAACTAGGGAATATATACAAGATCTTTTATGAACTCTCTTGTAAGCATTGGGTATACGAGATAAAGATCTCTATCTTTATTACCATATTATTTGCATTCTCAAGGCTAGTATGCATAGATTTATTAAAAAAAAAAAAATTAAAAGCCGGGCAAAGCATGTAAACTGACTTTCCGTATTAAGATAACATTATTAGTCCTTATCAGATGCATTCTTCATCATTTGCAAATTTTTCTAGGGGTAGAAATGCATAACCTTCTGATGATAAGTTTTCAGATCATTTTGAGCAGGGAGCAGTAGTTGATTGTATTAATAGTTGTATGCTCTTGACTGATCACAATCATTACGATCTAAATATGTTTGCTAAAGCAACGAGCATGTCTGAGCGGCCAAGATCTTTGGCCAAGGATAAATTCCGAACCCCCCTCTTCGTTCTTCCTTTAATGGGAGGGGGGGGGGGTCCGATATGGGCGGTTTCGAATCCGGGCCCCCTTCCTACCAGGGCTCCCTCTCATGAGGTCAGGCCCTTTCCTACCTAAACCCACTTACCCTAGCCGCCATGTGTTTTCCACTCACCCTCTCTCCTCCCTGTGTCGCATCTCCCCACTCCACCTCTCATCTCTCAGAACCTGTACCTCCTTTCTCCATGACACTTCCACCTGTGTGGTGTCCTCACCCCTGAGCCATTTCATTGCATCATTCTCGTCACCTTCTCGTGACACATCACCTCATCATATGGTGTCCCAACCTCTGTGTCCCCTTCATCTGGCTTCGCTCTGTCCACTGATCACGCCATCACCTCGCTGAATCCTTGTCCACGTCCGACTGCGAAGTTCCCCCCACGAAAGTCCAACTCAACTCTGGAAGGTAGAAGGTGGCCACTGCATCCTCGAGCTGTCTGGTTTGACTTGTGACCAGTCTTGATCCCGAGAAGGAAGTTATTAAGGTTGGTGGTTGCAATTGAGCATTGTTTCCACCATGAAGGGAAAATTAGAAAGGACTGTCAGTAGGCCTCTCAGATAGCGTCTGTCAGAGCTCCCTTCTAACGAGGAGCCGCATGGGCAGACTGACAGGGGAAAGACTGACGTAAAATTTTGCATCTGATAGAAGAATGTGTGTGCAGAGAGACTGCATGCACAGTCTAACTAAAGTGACCAAAACGCAGTGCCATGGAAGCCCAAGCACATTCCCACTGTTTACGAAATTCTGAGTATATGTAGGCATTTTGGCCATTTTTGTTAGGGATCAATGGTAGACCTAAGCTCCCTATGGTAAAGTTTTAATGAAGCACTGGTCACTCTGGTTATGTATTAGCATTTGAGACTTCTAGGTTTAATGACAATGATATTTCCTATTCCATTTTGTTTCTATCTAATACTGAAAGAGTTCATGACTGACTGATTCACATGAATCATTGTGACTGTGTTATGATAATTGCTTCATTGTAATACTGTTATGATTTCTTTAGTATTCTTTTAATTTGAATACAAGAAGTTCTTGTGTTTGAATTCTTCCTCCTCGGCCTGTTGGAAGCTTGATACCTACAACAAATCTTTGCATTTTCTCACCAAAGTATTCCTCCTACCCACTCTTATTACAACCCACTGTGTGAAGTTGAATATACGACCTCACCTATTCATGCATAGCTCGATCCAAGATTCTGAGTTAAAATGCTACTATTATGAGTTTACTTCCTACACTCCCCTTGCGCTTGTATGAGTCCTCAGAAGTTCTCCACACTTGCCTAAGTGTTGACCCCAGTACACTCTATGCACCTGCTCAATTCACTCCTTGCTAAGATTATAGAGTATTCAACAACTCTGTATTTCTTCAAATTCTCCAACACTCCGGAAGGTGTTGGCTCTATGCACTCCTGGCACTTGGTCAATGCCCTCCTAGAAAAGATTATAGGGTTTTTCACTAACTCTGGATATGATTACCTTGCATAGTCTTTCGTCCAAGGTATTCAGTAAGCCTGAGGCTCCTTCTGAGTCTGTGAATATTCTGGTGTGCCCACCTAGCACACTCTCTTCCGAACTCTCAACAAAGTGTAGTTACACACTCCTTTTGTTATCCCACAGAGTTTCTCTACTCTCGCATGCACTCCTTGCATGAGCCTAAAGAACCCAAAAATTCTCAGTAACATAGAGATAGATAATTCTATCTTCTCATGCAGATAAAAACTATCACAAGCATTTATCGTATATATAAACACACACACACATATATCATTCATAGAACACAAATAACACATATGGATATCATATGCAGGAAAAAAATTATTTCTTTATATTAAGATGAATATCTGTTTACAAATGTGTATAAAGACTAGACTACTACGGAGTCTCAGTTCCTTCTCCTACTCCCATCCCTACCTCAACTAGGCATCTCTTCTTCTTTACCTCTACTGGTTCTCTCTTCTTCCTTACTACCTCAACTCGGTATCTCTTATTTTTACAAGAGGTCCCCTTGAGCTTATCCTCTCCACTGCCTTAGTTAAGACACCTTATCCCTATGAATCATTGCAATGAATGAAGATCCAGACTTGACTTAGATCTAGACCTACCTATAGTCAACCATTAAGGCAACCCTATCAACCACCTATACAAAGGAATGGCTTGGATTTACTCAACCTTACAACATAAATCCGTATAGGATCATATTTCAAATTTAAAAATGGGAGGGTCGGTGCCTCTCCCTTTCTCCAATGCGTGCCTATGTGCTAGCTTGTTGGCGCAGCTTCTGAGGTGGAGAGATGCTCCTCCATCACATTATTCAGATAGGCAAACTATATCTAAACACTAAGAAAGAAAAGAAAACAGAAAATAAATTGCATCATGTTAGTTGATTGAAAAGGTTGCATAATCCTGCATCAAATATGAACATACTGCCCCTATCTTAGAGTGTCAAAAACTAGAATTTTGCAAATGCCTTAGTGAAAATGTCTACAAGTTCTTCTTGAGTCTTTATATACCTTAGTTCTACTTCCTTATTTTGGGGCCAAATATCGAATGAAAATATTTTGTCCTCAATTGCCTGCTCAGAGCTAATAGTCCGATCACACTTCCAAACCCAATTCCACATCCAAATCCCATTCCACCTTTTCACGATTCCCACCAATATACAGTCTACATGTTGTCATTGTCCACCTCTAAAGCATGTTCGGCACAGTTCCCCTGAAGCGGAGGCCCGCACAACTCCGTATTACCCGAGAATGAAGCTACTCCAAATGTGTCCAAATGAGGTTCATATGGAATCCTCCCTGACAGGTTGTTATTCGATAGGTTCAAAGAGCCGAGGAAGGTTAGCTCTTTAAGTGTTGAAGGTATCATTCCTTGTAATTGATTGCATGACATATCCAAAGTTTCTAGTTCCAACAATTTGCTAAATTCTCTTGGAATGTTTCCCCTAATATGATTATGGGATAGATTCAATGTCCGCAATCCTTTGAGATAACTAAGATCCTTGGGAATGTCACTAGTAAGGTTGTTTGTCGAGAGATCCATAGTGGTGTTTGTCCAAAGGCCGACATATTTATATGTCAATTCATGACCCTTCTCCACCAAATAAACTTGATCACTATAGTACTGTGAAGAGCCAAGTTTAGTGGCCTTAGACCTTGTGAAATGTTCATTAATCATTGTAGATAAGTTTGAAAGTTGTCGCAGTATGGAACCTGACAGATGGTTCATGGACAAGTTGATAATTTGGATTTTTATAGGGTAGAAAATATGGATAGGTATCTCACCTTCTAAATTATTTGACCTGAGAATGAGTATGCAGAGCATCAAAACATCCCCGATCCATTCGGGCACATTTCCTGATAGATTGTTTCTACTAAAATCCAATGTTTCCAACTTTTTGCAATTTTGCAGAGACGAAGGTATGTGTCCACTTAAATTGTTCTTGTTGATGTGAAAAACCTTAAGTTTGTTCAATTTTCCAAGCTCCACCGGTATCTATCCTTCCAAATTATTATTTGCTACATTCAATACCTTCAGAGAAGAGAAATTACCAAACTGGGAAGGCAGGTTCCCATGTAGCTTATTGCCTGAAAGATCCAGAACCTCTAGATTCATTGTCTGCTAAAAAAAGAAAGAAGGAATTTGCTCGTCAAGTTTATTCCATGCTAAACATAGGAAAGCCAAAGAGTGCAACATCGTGTAGATTCCTAAGGGGACTGGACCTGTAATATTAGTGTACCCCAGGTCTAGTACAGTAAGTGCGCGGAGGAGGACCAATTACCTTGGAATCCCTGTCGTCAACACATTATTGTTCATATGCAGCTCGGTCAGAGATGATAGATTACTTGGAAATAATGGAGTAAGTGCCAATTTTAAGCACCAATTATAAGCTTCAGTTGTGAGAGTCAGTTGTAGGTGCATTAAGAGTCAGTTCTTAGTTAAGAGTCTAGTTGTCTTTAGTTTGCATGTAAACGACTTGGTAGAGTCTTTTCCTATATAAATATGTAATATGTCTTCATTGAACAATACAGAAGTGAGCATAGCCTCACCATGTGGTTGTTTGGAATATTTTATCTTGGTATCAGAGCCATGAGGAGAGGGTGTGGATAGCGTGAGTTCTGTGACTGCTGCGTGAGTTTTTGAAGAGAAGAGTTTTTTTTTTTGTGGAGGTAGTTTGCATGCTAATCTTGTACCTCCTCTGATAGAGTGTGGCAACATAGTACTGGCCCGTGTCTCAAATACTGACATTTATGCAGTCACGCTGAAGCTACAGTGCGGAAATATTCCCGCATTCGGAGTGCTCGAGAGGTGCATGGTAAAGAGAGGTTGCGTGGTAAAGAAAATCAATGAGCAAATACAATTGCATGGAAGAGTTTGTGGCGTGAGATTTACTACGTGAATAAGGAAAATCCGTGAGTAAATACGATTGCATGGAAGAGTTTGTAGAAATCGTGAATGTGTGAGGCTGGTGCGGGTGGTTTGCATGCATGACTTTAAAGTGTGAGTTTGAATCGTAAAGTTTTGTTTTTGGAGAATTGAATAAAGGTGGTACGATTTCTTAACCAAATCATGAGTTTTTTAAATGAGTATTGTGAGTTTTTTAAGAAATTTAATATTCAAAAAGGTGGATATTTTTTAAGTGAAGCGTGAAGAGTGAGTTATTCACTTTATTCAAAGTGTGTTTTATTTTGGAGTTTATTAAAAGTGAATTTTTTATTCAAAGTGGAAAATTTTGAAGTATAAACTGTTAAGCCCTAATATTGGCTCATTACCACTTAATTGGGGCATATTAGATTAGTAATGTTATTTTATTTATGTCGGCTTTAGGCCATTAGTTGTGATTTAGATTAGTAA
>JZKD02S1651417.1:516525-527167 GCA_000966675.3 Picea glauca
CCAACACAAATGGCAAGTATACCAGATGGATGTCAAGTCAACATTCCTGAATGGTTTCTTAGAAGAAGAAGTTTATGTCGATCAGCCACCTGGATTTGAAGTCCAAGAGCACCCAACCAAAGTCTATCGGTTGAAGAAATCCTTGTATGGCTTAAAGCAAGCTCCAAGAGATTGGTACAGCAGAATTGACACTTATCTGATCAAAAGTGGTTTCAGCAGAAGTCAAAATGAGCCAACTCTTTACACCAAAATAGATCAGCACAGTAAAATTTTGATTGTATGTTTATATGTTGATGACATGATCTATACGAGAAATTTTGAGTTAACAAATTTTAAACATGCCATGCAATCTGAGTTTGAGATGACAGATCTTGGCATAATGAAATATTTTTTAGGGATTGAGGTTGATCAATCAACCAAAGGCATTTTTGTCTATCAGCAAAAATATGCAGCAGACATCCTCAAAAGATTTCACATGGAAGGATGCAATCTAGCGAAAACCCCCATACCACTAGGCACAAAATTGAGCAAGAAAGATGAAGGCCCTACAGTGGACTCTACCATGTAAAAAAGTTTAGTAGGCAGTTTGTTGCATCTTACAACAACTAGGCCTGACATTATGTATGTGGCCAGCCTTGTTTCCAGATTCATGGAATCCCCAAAAGATTCTCATTGGAAAATGGCGAAACACATTCTGAGATATGTAGCAGAAACTCTCAATTTCGGCTTATGGTACACTACATCTGATAGTAATCAACTTTCTGGTTACACAGACAGTGATTTTGCAGGCAGCCTAGATGATAGGAAAAACACATCTGGACATTTTTTTCAACTGGGCACGAACCTAATCTCATGGGCATCAAAGAAGCAACCAATTGTTTCAATATCTTCTGTAGAGGCATAGTATGTCGCTGCTACCTTAGCTTCTTGTCAAGCTGTGTGGTTGAGAAGAATATTGAAAGATATGTCACATATAGAAAATGATCCAACTCCTATTTTATGTGACAATACTTCAGCGATTGCTTAATCCAAAAATCACGTGTTTCACAATAAAAACAAACACATTGACACTCGTTTTCATTTCATACGCGAGCTAGTCAATAATGGTGATATTGTACTACAATTCTGTGGTTCATGAGATCAGCTTGCTGATATCTTTACAAAGCCACTAGGAAAATTTGTTTTTGATTTTCAGAGACAACACTTAGGCATAATCAGTGCTGATGTTTGTAACTGTTGAGTTTAAGAGGGAGTGTTAAATATAATGTAACCTCAACAGGTTGACTGTACACTGCTAGTTGTTCTGGCCAGCTTACTTTCTATTCTTGATTTGCTTGAGCCTATTTAGCTCAGCCATCTCCCATTGCATAGTATCTCTTCACATCTTTTTCATTAACTTCTTCATGTACTCGTTTTGTACTCTTCTTCATATATTCTAATATACTGTTTTATGTTCTATTCTTTCTTGCTTCACAATTTATCAGAAACGAAGGTATGTGTCCACTTAAATTGTTCTGGTTGATGTGCAAAACCTTAAGTTTGTTCAATTTTCCAAGCTCCACCGGTATCTGTCCTTCCAAATTATTATTTGCTACATTCAATACCTTCAGAGAAGAGCAATTACCGAACTGGGAACGCAGGTGCCCATGTAGCTTATTGCCTAGAAGATCCAGAACCTCTAGATTCTTTGTCTGCTCAAAAATGCAAGAAGGAATCTGCCCGTCGAATTTATTCCATGCTAAACGTAGGAAAACCAAAGAGTGCAACATCGTGTAGATTCCTAAGGGGACTGGACCTGTAATATTAGTGTACAGTAAGTGCGTGAAGGAGGACCAATGACTTTGGAATCCTTCCGGTCAACGTGTTATTGTTCAGATGCAGCTCGGTCAGAGATGATAGATTTCCTATAGATTCTGGTATGGAGCCGTACAAACTGTTGTTTGACATGTGGAAAATGGTTAGATTTTGCCATTTTGCTTGAAAAATCAAAGAAACGTTACCAGATATTTTATTATTTAACAAAAAAATCCTTTGCAGGTGAGGAAGCTGAGATAAACGCTCGAACGGAAGAGATCCATAGAGATTTGCATTGGAGATCTGCAGAGAAACCAAATTAGTCATATTCGCGAGCCAACTAGGGAATTCGGACTGAAAATTGTTTCCATCCAGATGAAGAATTTCCAGTGACGTAAGTTTCTGCAGTGAAGCGGGAATGGAACCGGTCAGTCCGCAGCCTGACATTGTAAGATTTCTGAGCTGAGAAAGAAGACTTACTGATTGCCGTGAGATTTGTAAACCACGAAAGGTCGTGATTTCTCAACCTAGAAACAGGGGAAGTGAGATCGAGTACTGTCAAGCTAGATAGATTTCCGAGCTGCCACGGAACGGTGCCTTCAAATCCCGCTGTGGACAGGTTAAGGTATTTAAAAATTTTCAACAGGCCCAGCTGTTGGGGGATAGGTTGGCCTGTAAAATTATTGGAGCTAACATTCAAATTCTCCAAATCCCTTAACTCAATCAGCACTGCAGGACGGAAGGCACCAGTCAAATTGCAATTATGCAAATCCACCGTAACGACATGGCCGGTCCGTCTGTCGCAAGAGACACCTTTCCACTCGCAACAGCTCAATGAAACATTCCAAGAAGCCAAACACCCCGCAGAATCATGCAAATTGCTTTTAAAAGCCACGAGAGATTTCATTTCTTTATTCAAACAACCCGTCTCACAAGAAACGGGCATGGAAAACACTATGCAACATATGACCATCCTTATCACAAAACTCAGCAAGTTATTTCGCAAAATACCTGTCAGCAGCCGTTTTTGTTTCAAGGATCTGTATGTGTATTGCATGTCGCCTGTTTTCGTCAGGATAATCATGATCATTTCATCTGGGCACTGGAATGCCATATCTCCGCTATCTTATAGAGCGTAATAGAGGCATGACTCCCACTCGAGCTTGAAAGTCACCGACAGTTAGCTACACGCAAAATTCCGACCTGTCGTGAATAAATTTCAAACCACAAGTTCGATAAAGAAGGTCACCGACAATTAACTACAGACAATGTTCTAACTCAACACAATTCAAACCCATCACTTAGAAGTTTGTTTTTTTGTGAATAAGCTTCAAACCAGAAATTCGATCAAGAGTTAAGCATACATTAAAGGTGTTGGCTAAACGTTTTATCTTTTAAGTTTTTTTTGGCAGAATCAAGGATTTTTTTAGCTATTTTCTGTTGTTTAAATTGCATTTCTGAATTCTGAATGTATAAATGGATTCAGCCTACTTAAAAACCTTGAGGCACTTGGATTATACAAACTCACTGTAAATCCAACAATTCCTCACAGATTTTCAGACAAAATCAAACGAAAAAGATCACTGAAAAACTACCAAAAAATAAAACGTTTAGACTATTGCATTATTAAATACCATCTACCTTATTTTGGAAACATATTCAATAGAACATCTTTCCCTCACCACATGGCCGCCCTCCACGGATTGAAAACCTTTAAGGTAAACTTGGTATACTTGTATTTTTGCCCTAGTCTAAAAGTTTTATCAAATGAATGTTTTCTGCCATTTTTTAAGGAAATATTTGCTCCAATTTTTATAAGAAATTGTTGGATTCCCAGATTTAAGTGATTATTTCTGTATAATTTAAGTGTCTTAAAAGTTTTCAGCATGCTAAATCCATTTTTGCATTCAGAAATGGATTTTAAACAATAAAAAATAGTAATTTCTTGCAAATTTATATGGCCTAAAAAAACCATTTTGTAGAACAGTTAAACAACTCCAATTTCAACTTATATTCTTTAATGACGCAACTTTCACTATATGAAATTCCCTTAATATTTTATGGCCATATAATTTTGACCATGTAAATATAATTTTGACTATGAAAATTTGATTTGAATTTTTTTTTTAAAGAAGTGAGTTAAGAAAATAGATAAACTTAATATAAAGTTTTTTTATTTTTTTATGTTTTATTTTAAATTTAAATAAAATTAGTTAAAAATTTTAATAATTAAATTTTCATTAATTAAAGAGTTTTATAAGTTTTATTGGATTTGAGAGTATGAATTTCAATAATGAATTTGTATTGTTTTATGTAAAATAACGAGAGTGTATAATTCCACTTAATTGTTAAAAATTTCAAATTAATTTTTTATTGTTTTCTGTAAAATATGATTTTTATAATTAACCTTTAGTTCAAAAAACCAATCTACAATTTCGATATTCCACTGCATAACTTATTTGTACCCTTAAAAAGAAAAGAAACAAGAAAGACTTATACATTACTTGCTTTCACCCTTAAAATACAAACAACAATCCATAGTTACACTTTCCTGAATACAACAACCAAATCACTTCTTCAATCCAAACTCATACCTAGAGGACAAGTAATACACCTCATTTTGAGTATGTATGTCTTTTTATTGCCCTAGCTTTCTATGATTTTTATAATTAAGAATTAAGAAATTATAGTTTTTTATAATGAAAAAATTAATATTATTAAAAATTAATATTTTATAATAAAAGTAAAATATTTTATTTTATAATTTTTTAAATTATATATAATTTTAATAAAGAAATTATAAAGCATTAATGATTTCACATCAAAACCTTTTTTCCATATTTCTTGTTTACCAGTCTTGTTGTTACTGCTTGTTTAATTGTTACAAATAGAAATGTGGATCAAATCTGGTAAGAAAGTGTTGAAAGACGGCAAGAAGATTAGATTTTTAGGTCAAACTTTGTTCAAAAATGTGTACATAAAAAAATTAAAATTTTTAATTACACGATCAGATTTTTTTGCTAGGGAAACTAATTACCTTTCTCTTTGATTTTTCAATAAAGACCATTTATCTTTATATGGCCAAAACAATACAAAATGATTCATTCCTCTAGAGAGCCGCCTTGTTGGAATTATAAATGTTTAAGATTCATCTGCACCATGGGTTAGTAGGGATGTAATTTGACAATTAAATTGTTGTGATAGGCAATTTACTCTTCAAATAGCGGGGATGGAATTTGATGAATAAATTTTTGTGATAGGCAATTTACCGTCTTTATCCTCAATAGATCTACCCACCCACCCTTATTTTTCCAATCTATCTCTTCATCCTTTCATTTATACAAATTTTTAGATTTCACATTATTTATATCTTTAAATTTTATATAAGGATGTGTGGCATTTCAAATCACCCTTTATCTCTATGTAATGTTTATATGATGTCCTACAACAAATCGCGTGCCTTAGCTTAACGGGATTCTAATCCTCATAAAATTGAAAACCTTAGCAATTTTGAAGTTACTTGCTACCAGGCGTGCCTTAGCTTAACGCGAGTCTAATCCTCATAAAATTGGAAACCCTAGCAATTTTGAAGTTACTTGTTACCACATTATGTTAAACAAAAATATGTGGGTATTTTTTTTTTATCATTGGCATGCTTTTCAAAGAGATGTATTCAAGATTGTTACCTCTTATATCCACATTCAAATATATTCAAGTTTCTAAACAAAGTGCAATTCTAAAGGCATTTATGAAGGTTGCTCATTGTCACATTAATAAAAAAAAAATCATTTTAAGCTAATTCTATCATGATACAAAGGAAAAATCTATAGAGAAAGTTGTTTAAGATATTCTTTAGAATTTAAAGGTTGGGATTGCCAAGGTCAATGCTTATCCAACTCCACAATAGAATTAGGATCAACAATCAAGAGGGTTTGAATGATATGGAAGAAGGCATAGTTAAACTCTTATAAATCACATGGATCTACTTCAATATGTAGAATATTAAAGGAAGGCCCTTCAAAATATGCTACTTATAACAAGTACAAAATCAATAAAGTAATAATCTGCAACCATGGACATTTAAAGGAAAACCACACAAGAAACCATAAATGAAGTAGACAAAGTAGAGAATTCTTCATATTAAATGAACATTCAACAATGCATCATTCTTCAAGTCTAATTTCACCACAAGAAAAAGAGGGCCTAAATGTGTCACACTTAACTTTGAACCCTGGGTAGATTTGCACATGTAATTTCAACCCTCAAATCATTGAAAGAAAAATAAAATAAAGATGAAGAACCTCACATTGAAATGCCCCTTAACTTCCTAAAATATTTTTAACTAAGCATGGAAGGAATCTCCCACACTTCTAACCATGTCTCTAACAAATAAAATTTTCTTCTATTTATGGGATTCCACCTCTAGAAAAACCTTAATTAGGGTGCCCCTCCATAAAACCTTTTTAAGATTTACCAATTTTCAAGATGACATGTGGACAATTATGTTTTGTTGCTCCAATATAACTTAAAATTATATTTACTGATTTCCATATTTTCATTTGAAATCCATTTTATTAGGAGAAACCTCTATAACTTAATTCTAACTTCCAAATTTATGGTAAAAGCTTATTTAACCTTTTTTTACTTTAGGCAAAGTGTATTTGACCTTTTCTTGGTTTAAATTTTCTTTCTTTAAATTTTCTTGTGAATTGGACATCCTTTCTTTAGAAGGACAAAACAACATTTTTTTACCTTTATAGTGGAGTGTTCATTGTCACAATCTCCTTTGAACATGCAAATGCATTTATAACATCAATTAAGCAAGGACATTCTTCCTCATCTTCATCTTTATCACATGTTATACATTATACTTTCCTTCCATGTGCCTGACATTTTGCTCCTTTTCCTTTCAACATGAGACCTTTCTTTAGAAGGAAAACTTATGTTTTTTAAACAATAAAACAACACTTTTTTTACCTTTATAGTGGAGTGTTATTTATCGCAATCTCCTTTGAAGATGCAAATGCATTTATAACATCAATTAAGCAAGTACATTCTTCCTTATCTTCGTCTTTATCACATTTATACATTATACTTTCCTTCAATGTGCCTTACATTTTGCTCCTTTTGAATGCATAGAATGGATGTACATAATATCACATGGCATCTTCAAGCAAAGAATGTACCTCCATATATGTAAAAACGTTTTGTAACATCCTTTTCCCGATATTTATCGACATAAAGTGAGATATGTTTATGAAAATTCTCCATCAACTTGAGTACTACTTAACATCAAGGGTTTCCTAGTGTGCTAAATGAAAGAAAAAACAAGGCCAATGTTTTAGCTTACCCTGAAAGGGGATTGACATTCCCAGATCTGCTCATTTGTCAGAGATACATCTCTTACACTAGGGGTTCCTAGAAGCAACCTTGGAATTTATAGGACAATTGTGTATAATGCCTTCGATTTTGCAAGTTTATAGGCTAGAGGTAGACGTTGATCCTAGGACTTTATAGGAAAATTGTGTGTAACATTTTCTCTTTTGCAAGCTTTTAGGCTAGAGGTAGACACTAATCTGAGGAAGTTAGATTGCGACGAGCTCGGATGCACAGAGGAATTATAGAATGCAGTCTCTAGTATCTTAAGATTAAGTTGTTGAAGGGTGATATACTTCAAACATTTGTTATTCAACATGCATTCTAGAACCATTTCTTCGCTTTTCGGCTTAGCATCTATTGACAACAGATTTTCACAAGTTTCTTTGTCTCCAACAAACTACTTTCTAGGATCAAAACCTTTTATTTTCTATGCATTGTCATTGTTTTAATTTGTGCAAGGCATTAAAGAAGGATCAACTCACATAAATGAAGGAGTATATTGTGAGCGCCTACATTATAGGATTTTGACAAAGCATGATAATATATATATCATTAACTTTGACCTAATCCTGTCTGGCCAAGTGAGTTAGCCACAACTCACCTCCAGGTCACATTACAATGGAGCCTCACAAGCCTTATAAAGGCTTCTTCATGTGCATTTATGACATACAAAACCACAAGTCATCAATACCATGTGTCTAAAAATGTGTGTTGAGACCTAAACCACTTTGACTCATTCTTGAGTCAAGGTTAACCCTAACAATCCCTCCTTTAAACTTGACTAGGGGATTTTGCATGCCCCCCTATTACCTAAGTCTTCCTGCTGAATTTACCTGTGAGATACTAGGGGCACCATCACCATAAAAAAAACTCATCTACTGGATTACATCATAGAAATTCTTTTCACCTACATAGTTCATCAATATTGGTCCAAACACTCTGATATTAAACCATCTCACATTCCTCCCATAATCGTAGATTGAAAGTCTTCGATTCCACATCAAATTACCATACAAGTACACCTAATCCAATGATTCATTCCACAACTTGATACCACATCTCTTCTTTTCATAAGAGAGATACATTTTTCTTTGTACACCCAATGTTCAATCAAATCCTAACCAAGAACTCAGAACTGAAATATCATGTACAACCGATCACTCATCCCATACAATTCATATGCTAAATAAATAATTATATGCTCAATAATAATTAAGGTACAACAAGCATTTGAAAAGCTTATTCCACAACATGTTGTTGTCACCATGACCATCATAATTATGCACCTTCGTCACTGCTCTAGACCTTGAAAATGACTGTCCAATAAAAAAATAGTATGCCCTCAACTCAGAGAGAAACAAAACCCCAACAGAGCCATAAATCTTATGCCATTTACCAACAGTCTGAGATTTTTCAAGTTACTCTTCAATGTTCTATTCGTCCTTTGCCGCTTCTTGCAATGTTGTCGCCATGATGAATGCAATCTCAGATCTGTCTCCCACGGGTCTCTTTGGGTATTAACCGTGATAGGATAGCACTAAGGTAGTCTGCAGGGGAGGCTCGAGAAGCCTCTCCATCTATAAATATATGTATCTTATGTCCAAATGAGGTTGTTGAATGTTATGGTAATTGTTGTTAGTCATTGTAGAGAGCTACAAAGAACCATATGGGTCCATGTACATACTTTGCTGAAGGAATACAAGCAGAGAGGTTTGATTCCAAATGTATGTTGTTGTATTCATTTGAGTTCATTGAGTACATGGGATGTTTTTTTTTTTCTCTGTGTTTTATGTGTTTGAGTGTGCATTTTATGGTTACATGTGGGAACCTTTGATGTTCTATAAGCTTCAATTGTTTCTCTTCTGAGAGTTATGGTGCAAGGAGTGCGAAGGCTAAGTCAAGATTGACTGAGAAGAACAAAATAGGTAGTGTGAAACTTTGTAGAGGAAGTGCAAGGAGTGCCTAGTTGCTCAATGGAGAGAAAATTCTAGAGAAGACCTGTGCAAGGCATGTGTCGGGCAAGAACTTAGTCGAAATGTTGAATAATTCATAAAGGGGATGAGCACAAGGAGTGGGTAAGTAATTTCTCACAAAAATCTCTAGTCCAAGACCTTTCAGAAGTTCAAGGACGCAAGAAGTGCGCCAGAGGTTCAAAATACCTCAAAGATCAAAGCTTAGAAAGGATAGCATCAAAATCGTTAAGGGAGGAGGATTTTACTCATTTTAAGCGTCGAGCGGATGAGATTCGTTCGAGAGGATCTAAGATCTCTCATCATCGTTAGATCTAGAGAAGTTACGCAAGGGTTAACTTTGTAGTTCTTTAGACTTCGTGCATTTGGGAGATTTGGAATGTGGACAAGTTGGGATCGCCGAAGTCCGGAAGGTCAGAGAAAATTGCAACCATCCAATCCCAAAGGACATGTGTCAGTAGATTGCGGATCTGAAAGACCAAGGGTCCGAGAGAGTAGTGAGAAGAACAGTTCGATATCTCTAGATTCTCGAATTCGAGAGTTGATCTTAACCATCGATCAGAGGAGGACACATGACGGAAGATCCAGAGGTCCGATGAACTAGTACTCTGGAGGAAAGGAGTGACAAATATCTTGGGAGTGAATATTTACGAAGTCCCAAAGGTCAAGATTCATCCTAGTCGTCGATCTGAAGGACAACACGCAGAGTAAGATGAGTCCCTTCGGCATTCCGACATTCAGGAGGAACAAGGGTTTGTGCTGAGTGATTTCTTGAACTCCCAAAGCTCGGAGTAAATCCAGACCGTCCATCCATTGAGACGTAGGGGCCATTGATCTGAGTCCTCTGCGAGTTTGCAAGTCCAGTATTCTAGAGGTTTTACAGTGTTATACACCCAGGACTCCCGAAACCCAAAATCTCGTAGTGAATCATGGTCATTGATCAATGGGAGGGTGTGAATCATTGATTTCCTATGGTGTGTATGTTCGTTGGTCCAATGCTTCGAAAGAATTATGGAGAGGTGTTGTGAAGAACCCATGAAGCGTAAATTGCGAAGAGGCGTACCAATCATTGATTTGGTGGCAGAATAGGAGCCGTCCATTCCACTTCAGAGTTCGACTCTTAGGGAGTTTGGAGGGTTTAAGAGACTAGACTTGCCGAAGCCTAGATTTTTGAAATTGTTTCCCATTGTAGATTTGAGTGAATGTTGTGAGACGTCGATCCATGTTGTGGTTCAACGGTCCATTAATTAGGTGTTCAGAAGGATTTGAGTCCTATTCTGTGGAGACTCGCGAAGCTTGATAAATCCTAAGTACCGAATTCTTTAAAGTGTTGGATCATGTTGTCATTGATGCCAATGGTTTGATTGATTGATATCATTGATTGATGTTAAGTGATTGATTGATGTCAAAGGATTGATTGATTGATGATTTATGTAATATAATATGTGTTGTCCTTGATGAGAATGCATAGATGAAGATGGATCAATGAGTTTTCATTG
>JZKD02S1651417.1:532254-548696 GCA_000966675.3 Picea glauca
AAATGCAAGGAAGGATAAATTCTTTTGATGGTGCTTTCTAAGGTATGTTATTTACAGGTCATCTCACCATTTTCGCTATAACTTTTTTTCTATAATGATTCAGATTCTGAAATTTATATGAAAGTGAGACAACATAGCCAAGTATCTGTGGTTAGAAATTAAGCTTGTGGATCGTTGTATTTTTGGAGTTAGACTCTGTGGAAAATAGGGTTTGTGGCTAGTCCTGAAAATAGTCAAAATCAGGTGTTTCGGGTAAAAACGTCATGACTTCTTCATAACAAATCCGAATTTAGTGAGACAAAATGTGTTAGTTAGGGTACGGTCTGTAGTATGCTCTGTAATAGTTTCAAATCATTTCATCAAATATTTTGAGCGGGGCACTCTCTACAATGTCACTCTCTAGAATAATCCAGAATTCAACAAGGTATGCCATTTTTGCTATAAATCCTTTTTTGTGAGGTTCCAAGTAGTGCCACTTGGAGGAATTGGTTAAAGAACATTGAAGAACATTTTTTATCATTTTCAGATCTTTATTCAATATAGGTACAAAGTTATGATTATTTCAAGTTAGGGTTGTTGTCTAGTCATGGTTGAGACAAGAAGTTGATGAGTTGGCACATACATGAGGTGTATAGTTGATGATGTTGGTACATATTGATGAGTCGTTGTTGATGAGTAGTTGACAAATGATTGATATATACTTGGTACATGGTTGGATGCACTTGTTTATTGTACAAGTTGATTACAGGTTGTTTGGCACAGGTTGGTGCATGGTTGATGCTCTTGTTTATGGTACAGATTGATATCTGTTGAGGATTGTTGCCTCATCTTAGTTGGCGCTGAGAATCTAAGTTGCATATAGAGATGGTGCTCTTGTAGAGTTGTACTCTATTTAGTTGTTGCTGAAAAAGCCCCGGATTGAAGTCCATAATAAAAAGAAAAAATGTACATACATCTTGTGTTCCTTGTGGAGATGATTTGTTGATGATATATTGAATATATATGTTGCTCATATATATTCACATCTAACTGATTATTAATGACATTAATGAGTAATGAGTAAATGTCGAATGCTAACTAATGAGTTTTGTGTAAGAGGGAAGTTTTGGGAAAAAGATCCCCACACTCATTCACCCCCCCCTCTAAGTGTGGTAGGTGTGTCCAACATAAATACTGGGGGTTTGGCCTACGGTTTTAGCCCATGATTCTTAGAGAGGCTCTGATAGTACTTGGGGACCCCTGAAAAGCAGATTTCACATTTGGGCAGAAGATTTTAAAGCTTGTGTTGTGGATTTGAGGTCTCAGAGAGAACTTGCGAGCTTTTCCATCTCTCGAAATCAATGATCCTTAGACTGAAAGGTCCCACAGACCCAAGGAGTGGGAGGGGGTTTGAATGAAGTGGTATTAGAGCCCGAATTAATCTCCGTGTGAAAGAAAGTTCAGATTCATGCCTCCAAGGAGACAGAGGGACAAACATGTATCAAATCCAGCGATGGAAGAGGAGATGAGATGAATTTGGGCGAGATTAGACGCCATGGAGACAACGCAAAGGAGAGCACCTGATGTTGGTGACATCAGTGAGGCCAAGAGAGAATAAGTAGAAGTAGAAGGAGCTACAAGAGAAGAAGCTGCAGAGGAACACTTGTTAAGAGTTGTTGTAAAAATGGGGGCCAAAACAAAAATAGAGGTCCCCATGTATGATGGCAACTTGGATGTTGAGGAGCTGCTGGATTGGGTAAGTTCTTTGGACAAGTACTTCGATTATGAGGAGATCGATGATGAAAAGAGGGTGAAGCATGTTGTCACTAGACTAAAGGGACATGCAACACTATGGTGGGATGAACTGCAAGCCAACAAAATATACAAAGGTAAGCAAAAAAATAAAAGTTGGGATAGGATGGTAGATAAGTTAAAAAAAAAATTCATACCCAAGGATTACGACATAAATATGTTTAAGATGTTGCAAAACTTCAGAAAGAAGGGCTTGTCAGTGAAAGAGTACGCTGAAGAATTTTACTGACTGAACATCAGAGCAAGACATAGGGAGAGTGATGAAGAAAAAAATTTCAGGTATATTAATGGCCCAAGGTATAAAATCTAGGACGAAATCAGTATGATGAAGATGAGACGGGTAGAAGATCCTTATCAGGTGGAACTGAAAGTAGAGAAAAAGTTGGCCAGAAAACAAATGCAATAAAATTGAGGAAATAGTCCAAATCGAGGTAGAGGAACTGTCAGAGAGAAATTACAGAACCCATAGTTGAGACTGGAAACTATCATAGTCATACAAAGAGGGGATGAAGTTCCCGAGGGGGAAAATATGGTGGTAGAAACTCTTTTTCTTAAGGAATAGGAAGAGGCAGATTAGGATAAGTGAAATGTTATGCATGTGGAAAGACATGGCATGCGGCTTGGGAATGTCCTAAGAGGAAGAAAGGAGGTGGAAAATATCATATTTCCGAGGCACAAAAGAGAAATGTGGAGGCAAAAGAAACAAAAGATGGTAAATCCCTCATGATGAGGAAATCCCTCTTAAAACCAGAGAAAGAAGAAAAAGATTCAGTTTAGAGAAACAATCTCTTTAGGACTGCTTGCAAGACCAAGGATAGGGTATGCAAAGTAATCATAGACAATGGGAGGACTCATAATCTAGTATCCACAAAAATGGTAGAAAATCTAGAGCTAGAGACAACTACACATATAAATCCATACAAGGTATCATGGTTGCAGAAGGGACACCAAGTCATGGTAAGTTGACAATGCAATGTTGAATTTAAGATAGGAGATTACAAAGATGAGATTCTGTGTGATGTCATACCTATGGAATTTTTCCATGTTTTGTTGGGAAGACCATGGAAATAAGACATAAATTTCATACATGATGGGCGAAAATATACTTACACCCTTGAGAAGAATGATCATACACATATGTTGTTGCCAATGGAGGATAAGAAAGTGAATGAAGAAATTAGCACAAGAATAATTCTCGTGAGTGGGAAGGAACTCTTGAGCAAAGTCATGAAGGAATAGGAGATGAAGTTTGTTGTGGTGAGAAATCCCAGAGTCATCCTTACAAGCACTATTGTGGATGATCTTCCTGTAGAGATTCAGAAATTGTTGGGTAATTTTGTTGATATCGTGGTGGATGAGTTACCTCGTTCTTTACAACCCATGAGGAGTATCAGTCATCACATTGACCTCATTCTAGGAGAAATTATACCAAATAAAGATACATATAGGTTGACACCTCAAGAAAATGAATAGGTCAAGAATCAAGTCCAAGAGTTGTTGGATAAAAGTTTGGTCAGATAAAGTTTAAGTCCATGTGCAGTACCAACTGTGTTGCGTCCAAAAAAATATGGAGGCTGGAGAATGTGCACAAATTCTAGGGATATCAACAAGATCACCATCAGGTATAGATTCCATTTATACATAATGGATGATTTGATGGATTGCTTGGGTGGAGAATTTCTTTTTTCAAAGATAGACTTGAAGAGTGGATATCATCAGATAAGGATGAGAAAGGGATATGAATGGAAGACAACATTCAAAATGAATGAAGGGTCGTATGAGTGGCTTGTTATGCCATTTGGCTTAACAAACTCCCCAAGCACATTCATGAGATTGATGAATGAAGTACTAGAGTATTTCATAGGTAATTTGGTTATTGTATATTTGGATGATATCCTAGTCTTTAGTAAAATTGAGGAAGAGCACTTAAGGCACTTGACATTAGTGATGAAAAGGTTACAACATGAGAAGTTATCAATAAACTTGAATAAATGTTCTTTTATGAAGACAAAAATTATATACTCGGGTTTTGTGATCTCTTCAAATAAATTGAAGATGGATCCAGAGAAGGTGAGAGAAATCAAAGAATGGCCTTCTCCAAGAACCATATTTGAGGTGAGAATCTTCTATGGATTAACAAGTTTTTATAGAAATTTCATCCGAAATTTCAGTAGCATTTGTGCACCCATACCGGACATCATAAAGAAAAAGAAAAAATATTTTAATTGGACAAGAGAAGTTGAAAAAAAATTCAGAGTATTGAAAGATAAGTTAACATATTGACCGATTTTGGTTCTATCAGATTTTAAGAAGACATTTCAAGTGATATTTGATGCAAGTGGAATGGTTATTGTTGCAGTCTTGAGCCAAGACAATAAGCATGTTACATATTTCAGTGAGAAGTTGAATGATACTAAGAGGAAGTACTCAACGTATGATAAGGAGTTTTATGTTATAATACAAGCTCTAAAAAAATGGAGGCACTACCTTGTTTCGAAGGATTTTGTATTTTAGAGTGACAATCAGGCTTTACAATTCATAACTAGAAAAGAGAAGTTGAACCAAAGACATGCTAAATGGGTAGAATTCATAACGAATTTTACTTTTTTTATTAATCACATTAGTGGTGGCGCTAACAAAGTTGTTGATTCTTTGAGCAGGAGATGTATGATTATGTAGGAATTTCAAGTGGAGACCTTAGGGTTTAAACACCTTAAGGGAATGTATCATGAACATCCAGATTTTAAAGAGGCTTACGAAGCATGTGAAAACCCTTTTCTAAGGGACATAAGTCTTTGAATAGAGTATTTAATCCAATATGGATGGTTTTTCAAAGGAAGCCAACTCAGTATTCCAAAATGCTCAATGAGAGACAACCTGTAGAAAGAAAAACAAAGTGGAGGATTGGATGGACATTTCGTCCATGACAAGAATGATGCACAGTTGAGTTCTACATACCATTGGCTAGGTATGAGATCTGATGTGAAGAAATTTGTGGACAAAGGTAGAGTCTTCCAGTATGCAAAAGGGAAACAATATAATATTGGTATGTATCAACCATTTCTTATTCCAGATAGGTTGTGGGATGCCATAAGCATGGATTTTGTGTTGGGATTGACAAGAAACTAGAGGGAGAGTGATTCCATATTTGTAGTTGTTGACAGATTTTAAAAAATGGCACATTTCATACCATGCCATAAAACCATTGATGCTACCGGCATAGGCAATTTATTTTTCAAGGAGGTTGTGAGATTGCATGGCTTTCCAAGGAGCACAGTCTTAGATAGAGATACCAAATTCGTTGGACACTTTTGGAGAACTCTGTGGAAAATTTTGGGGACAAACTTGTCCTTCAGTTCAACATATCACCCTCAGATAGATGGACACACTGAGGTGGTAAATCAAAGTTTAGGGAATTTGCTGAGAAGTTTAGTCACTGAACATTAGAGTCAGTGGGATTAAATTATTTCCTAGGCATATTTTTCTTATAATGATTCTCTGAACCGAAGCACTGGAAAAATTCCATTTCAAATAGTGTATGGGATGCATCCAAGAGGAGTTTCAGATTTGAGAGATTTGAGACAAGATGAGTTTCGAAGTGCAGGAGAAGACGACTTTGCTGTAGAGATGAAAAAGCTTCATGATTAGATAAAGGGACAACTACATGATAGCAGTCGGAAGTATAAGAGTCGAATTGATTAGAAAAGAACAGAGGTTCATTTCAAAGTTCGAGATCAAGTTTTAGCACACCTAAAAAGGGAAATGTTCCCAAGGAGAACATATAACAAATTGAAGATGAAGAAAATATGACCATGTGAAATCCTCAGAAAGATTTTTGCAAATGCTTATGAGATTGAGATGTCAGAAGATGTGGGAATATCTCCCATATTCAATGTTGCAGAGTTGTACCCTTAGAGGATGGATGACATAGAGGGGATAAATGATCAGAAGGAGATACAATGGGAAAAGAATATGCCCACAACAAAAAATCCACAGATGGAGAAAAATATAGATCAGAGGATTGGTAAGAAGACTAGGAGAAAGACTAATTTTGAGTACCCGGTGAAGTGGAAGGATCACCCAACAGAGGATGCTAGTTGGGTAACTGAACCTAATATTCAAAAGCATGGAAAAACATTGCAAGAGATCATGGACAGAATCCCATGATTTTTTTTTCTAGAGGAGTATGATGCAGGAGCATCGCCATCATCACTTAAAGAGGTCGAGTGGAGGACAACTCATCACCCAACATGTGCATTTCAAATCAGTTTGATCCAAAGGAGAGTGTGTTTATTTTTATATTTTGAAAACATTGTAATTTAAAGCTTTTAAATGTTTTGAGGCAAGAGTTGTCACATAAGGCCGTCGAAGATTGTAATCATCTTAATTATCTGTAGGGTTGTATAGATTTCGAGCATCGGTTATTATCTAGTTCTTAAATGCTCATTCAATGTAATGGTCGTTGGTAGATGAATGTATTAAGCATGATAGTATAACACTGAGGTAGTCTAGAGGGAAGGCTCGAGAAGCCTCTCTATGTATAAATATATGTATCTTAGGCCCAAATGAAGTTGTTGAATGTTATGGTAATTGTTGCTAGTCATTGTATAGAGCTATAGAGAACTATATGAATCCATGTACATACTTTGCTGAAGGAATACAAGAAGAGAGGTTTGATTCTAAATGTATATTGTTGTATTCATCTGAGTTCAATGAATACATGGGATGTTTTTTTTTTTTCTCTTTGTTTTATGTGTTTCATGTGTTTGAGTATGCATTTTATGGTTAAGTATGGGAACCTTTGATGTTCTATAAGTTTCAATCGTTTCTCTTCTTAGCGTTCTGGTGCAATGAGTGCATAGTGCCCATAAGAAGTGCATAGTGCTCATAAGGAGTGCATAGTTCCCACAAGGAGTGTGAATGCTGAGTCAAGATTGACTCAGAAGCTCAGAAGAGGTAGTGTGAAACTTTGCAGAAGAAGTGCAAGGAGGGCATAGTTTCTCAGTGGAGAGAAAAGATTGGAGAAGACCCGTTAAAGGCATGCATCTGGCCAACACTTTAAGTGTTGAAGAAGTCATAGAGGGGACGAGCGCAAGGAGTGCGTAAGGAATTTTTCATGAAAATCTCAAATTCCAAGACCTTTAAGAAGTTCAAGGACACAAGAAGTGCGACAGAGGTTCGAAATACCTCAAAGATAAAAGCTCAAAAATAATAGCATATAAACCCTTAAGGGAGGAGGAGATTACTCGTTTTAAGCGCCGAACAGACGAGATTCGTTCAGGAGGATCTAGGATCTCTCATCATCGTTATATCTATAGAGGTTGTGCAAGGTTTAACTTTCAAGTCCTTCGGACTTCGTGCATTTGGGAGATTTGGAGTGTGGATAAGTCAGGATCCCCGAAGTCCTGAAGGTCAGAGAAAATCGCAGTCGTCCAATCCCAAAGGAAACATGTCAACAGATTGTCGTATATTGAAGAATACAGGTCCGAGAGAGTAGTGAGAAGAAGAGTTTTATCTCCCTAGAGTCCTGAAGTTCGAAGTTGATCTGAACCATCGATCACAGGAGGACACGTGGAAAAATATTTGGAGGTCTGGAGAACTAGTACTCCGTAGGAAAGGAGTGACAAATATCTTGGGACTGAATATTTTCGAAGTCCCAAAGGCTGGGATTAATCCTAGCCATCGATATGAAGGAGGACACATGGAGGAAGGTGAGGCCCTTCAACATTTCGACATTCGGGAGGAACAAGGGTTCATGCTGAGTGATTCCCCGAACTCCCAAAGACCAGAGTAAATCCAGGTCGTTCATCTGTTGAGACGAAGAATTCATCTATCTGATTCCTCCATGAGTTCGTAAGTCCGATGTTCTAGATATTTTACAGTGTGGGACACCCAGAACTCCCAAAGCCCAAAATCCCAAAGTGAATCATGGTCGTTTATCAATGGTAGGGTGTGAACTGTTGATTTCTTGTGGTGTGTATGGAGAGGTGTCGTGAAGAACCCTTGAATCCTAAATTGTGAAGAGGGGTATCAGCCATCGATTTGGCGGGTGAATAGGAGTCGTCCTATCCACTTTGAAGTTTGGCTCTTCGGGTGTTTGGAGGGTTGAAGCGGCTAGACTTGCCGAAGCCTAAATTTCTGAAATTGTTTGTTGTCGTAGATTTGAGTGAACACTATGAGCCATCTATCCCTGTTGTAGTTCGATGCTCCATTAATTAGGTGTTTGGAAGGATTTGAGTCCCATTTTATAGAGACACTTGAATCTTTATAGCTTTGAAGTCCCAAATTCTTCGGAGACTGGAGGTTTGGCCTATGATTTTATCTTACGATTCCGAGAGAAGCTCTGTTAGTGCTCGGGGACCCCCAAAAATAAGATTTCACATTCAGGAAGAATATTTTAAAGCCTGTGCTATGGAGTTAAGGGCTCAAAGAGAGACTGTGAGTTGATTTAGCTCCAAAAATCAAAGATCCTTGGACCAGGAGGTTGCGCAGACCCAAGGAGTGGGAGGGGGTCTACATCATTGTGCCACACTTGGGGGATCTAGGTTGTGGTACTATAAGGCTAAGCTCGCACTTCACTTTTGAAGAGTCTATGTAGGCCTATCTATGGACTAGATAATCATTCGATTAAAACAACATAAAACCATAAAAAGAAAGAAAATGATAAAATCACAATAGAATACAATCAATCTTACATTCCATGGATAAACAAAAAACAAATTAATTGATAAACGAAAAATAAATTATCATTGAGGTAGCTGCACAGAAAAGAGGCATTCACCACTCATCGAAATTGATCTATTTAACAATAGAGTATGTAGCACCTAATTAAAGGATTTCATAGCCTCATATAACAAATAGTCCATTGCTCCTGATTTAATTCTTACAACAATTTGTTTTGGAAAATGTCTCATGCATTTTGCATGCATTATGATGCAAACCCCCTACTCTCCCTCAGGACTGTGCGACCTCTTCGTCAAGGATCGATTGACTTCGAGAGATGAATCAGCTCATAGGTTCATGTTGAACCTCTTATATCTTCTCCATGGGTCAAATTCCTACTTCTCGGGTGCGAAATCCCCCTTTTCGAAATTTTCTAAATACTAGTAGAGTCCTGCATGTGATCCTGTTCTAAACCGGGGGCTTAAAACCTCTTTCCCTAAGCACTTCAGAACTTTAGGTTGGCGAACACACACTCATACCAGGTCTACTTCCCATGTTCCTATCACAACCAACAGTTGTGATCTACTTCGGGACTCCATGCTTCGGGACTTTCGATTGACCCAAACACCCCTTTCTCCCAGAGTAACCTTTACTCGGAGTGTCAGATTAAGAGCCACGTTCCCTTCTTGATCGACGAATGATATTATCGTTGGATTTTACTCTGGACAACTTTCAGTCAATGCTCCTCCGCGTTCTTTCTCCCAGAGTGTTAGTCCTCCACAGTAACATATCTCCTATCACGTGTCCTTTTCCAATGTATGACTCTGATGAACTTCGATGCTCCAAACTTCGGGAGTTCTCATGCCTTCACTCTTCACTTTCCTCCAGAGTGACTTTTCTCCAAAGTAAATATAGACTTGCCACACATACTTTCCTTTCCTTTGGAATATTCTCTCCTAGACTCCATGATTTGCTAACGTGTGTCTCTTTGAGATCGATGGTCATGATTTACTTTGACAGTCTGGGTTTCGGTAATTTTGGCTTCACTCCTATTGTTTTTCTTCGGAGTGCACTTCTCCCAGAGTACACGTATTCCTACCGCATGTCTTTCTAGATCTAACGGTCCAGAGCTAGTCCATCCTTCTTGACTTTGCGAAGTTTGTACTCTACTCCTCACAAATATTCCAGAGCTCTTACCTCTCAGACTCTCTGATCTGCTGCCATGTACCCTCCTATGGATCTATGGTCTAGATGGATTTTGTATCTATGGGATACTTTGAATCCTGCTACCCAAGCACTTTCAAACCTCTGTCTATGAGATCCAGTGACACACATCCCGATCAAATGGATGGTCCAAACTTTCTTTGCTCCCTATTGACCTCAGGAGTTCTTCAAGATCGTTTAGCTACTTCCTTCCATAGTTTTAAACCTCCAGACTTTCAGATCTCTCGCCACATGTCCTTCATAATGGATGGTTGCGATCTACTCTTCTCTTTGGACTTTTAGGAGTTTTCCACACCCCACGACTGAGATCTCCTAGAGTGTTATTCCCTAGAGCTTCAGATTTGCTAACACATACCTTCTGGTGACCAATGACCAAGATATGCTTTGGACTTTATTTCCTCGATGATCTTTGTCTCTCCTTGTCTGCAAACTCCTCGAGTGATTATGCTCCAGAATTTTAGATCTTTCACCAAACATCCCTCTAGATTATGGATGGTCCCTAACCACTTTGAGACTTCTGTGAATCCTCACTGCTATGCACACAAAGATATTTAAATCTCATGCAATTTACCTGTATCCAAAAACTATCGGCCCATACGCTCAGATCCCCTGGCTGGGGTCTCTTTCTCCTCTTCGCGTGCCTGCTTCCTCCCGAATTGGAAATATTTCAAGTGTTCAAGGGTTGTGACCCTTGAACCATTCTCTTAGGAGCCTGACGACTTTGGTCTCGTCTTGCACTACACCTCTTGAGCTCCTGAACTTGAAAAAAATTCATTTCCTACACTCACCTTGCACTTGTCTCAGTCCTCAGACATTCTCCACACTTTCCTAAGTGTTGACCCTAGTGCACTCTATGCATATGTTCAATGCACTCCTTGCTAATCTTACAGAGTATTCAAAAACTATATATTTCTTCAAATTCTCCAACACTTCAGAAGGTGTTGGCTCTATGCACTCCTGACACCTTCTCATTTCCCTCATGGCAGAGATTACAGGGTTTTTTAGTAACTCTGGTTGTGCCTACCCTTCATAGTATTTCCTCTAGGTATTTAGTAACCTTGAGGCTCCTTCTGAGTCTGTGAATATTCTGGTGTGCCCTCCTGGCACATTCTCTTCCAAACTCTCAACAAAGTCCAGATACGCACTCCTTGCATTAGCCCACAAAGTTTTGCTACTCAGGTGCACTCCTTTCATGAGCCTAAAGAACCCATAACTTCTGAGTAACACAGAGATAGAGAATTTTATCTTCTCATGTAGATAAAAACTATCACAAGCATCTATCATATATATAAACACACAAACATAAATCATTCATAGAACACATATAACACAGATGGATATCATATGCATGAAAAAATTTATTTCTTTGTATTAAGATGAATATATGTTTTCAAATGTGTATAGAGACTGAACTACTATGGAGTCTCAGTTCCTTCTCCTACTCCTATCTCCTACCTCAACTGGGCATCTCTTATACTCTACCTCTATTGGTTCTATATTCTTCCTTACTACCTCAACTGGGTATCTCTTCTTTTTACAAGAGGGCACCTCGAGCTTATCCTCTCCATCGCCTTAGTTCCATCATTGTCTTAGTTAAGACACCTTATCCCTATGGATTATTTCAATGAATGAAGATCCAGACCTGACTCAGATCTAGACCTGCCTACAGTCAACCACTAAGGAAACCCTATCCACTACGTGTACAAAGGCATGGCTTGGCTTTAATAAAACTTACAAAATAAATCCGTATAGAATCATATTTCAAATTTTAAAATGGGACGGTCGACACCTCCCCCTTTCTCCAATACACACCTATGTGTTGGCTTTCCGGCACATCTGCTGAGGTGGAGAGATCCTCTTGCATCATACTCCACTACTGTAAAAAAATCATGAGCTCCTTCTCATGAGCTCCCCAACTCTGTTGAAATCCTCCTGGACCCCAAAATGTTCTTGGAGTTGTCCTCTTGCTCCTCTGCTATGTTGTTGCTTCCTTAGTTTTGTTGTACATTATCCACCATTTAGTTTCCTCCTTCTAACAGTCTCTTCTACTGATCTCACCATCAACTCCCTGATTTATTTTATTTCTCTCTCCCGCTTCTGTTGGCTGGCTCCCTCCATGTAGTCTACTCAGTTGCACTTCCTTCTGTTGATCAAAGGGTAGATCCTGATCTCCCATGTTTTCTTATTCTTCTATGGAATTATCTTTCCATTCCTATGTAGGTTCATTTCCTGCAGTCCTCTCACTGATTTTCTTCGCAACTATCTATTCTGACACATTGGCCTCTGCCAGTCCCTCTGTTGACATTCTCCAAACTTCCTCCAGCTGCTCCTTAGGTTGGTATTCTCCTCCATATGTTTAGAACTTAGCCTGTTGGATGTGCATGCTTTGCACTATCAGTCTTCTCTCCAAGGCTTCCATTTCTTCACAGAGATCAACAAAATTTATGTTGTTTGCTTCCTCTTCAGCTGCAGACTCCAATGTTGTTGTCATCTCCTGCTCAGCTTCCTAGCTGAAAGTTTTGAGCCATTCCTCATAATTCTCTTCTTCTTCTCCTACATGGGAAGACTTCAGTATCTGCTCCATTTCCTATTGTATGATAGTCTCCACTGGATGTCCTTCTTATGTTGCATCTCCAACACATATGCTAGACTCTGTTTGGCTGCTTGGCAGGAATATTTTGATTGCTCCAATGATCAAAATGAACCTCTGATCTTCCTCTTTGATGGTGGAAGTATTTAACTTCTCATCATATTCATTCACATGGTCTATAAAACCACTTGAATCTTGATACATATGAGGCCTTTATTCTACCCCCCTGCCACTGTCAACATTCCTTGTTGATAGTCTCATTTTTCTTGCCTTTCCCACCTAGCAATCCAGGATTTCTCCCCTGCCCTCCTGGAAGTCTATGAGATCTTCAACTAATCCCACCTCATTTCCCATTTGGAAATATGAATTTTCACTGATTCCCTCCTAACGGTCTACGAGATCTTCAATTGATCTCATCTCATTTCCCACCTAGCAATTTGAAAATTCATCTCTGCCTTCCTGGTAGTTTATGAGACCTTTAGCTGATCTCCCTTCCTCATCACTGAGGGTTTTTCCAACTTCTGGCTCACAAATGAAAACCAGCTCCTCCTTTGTGTCACTAAGGTTTTCAGCATGCCTCAGCCACATTTTCAACAGATGTTGTTGTCCTCTAGCCAACAACTTTTGGAGATGCCACTTGACCTTCCTCGTCAAGGGCCACTCATATGTCCAACCTCCTTGTGTTGCTTGACTGATTTTCAGCATCATATTTTCTATCTCTCCTCTCACCTTCTCGAGATATTTATCCTTATATAGGTGGTCTTCTCCTTGATGACACCTATGGCGTTTAGTATCCATCTCTGTCTTTCTGCCCTCCTGGCAAGTCTGTTGATCACTCTTCAACTGAGAGCATTTCCATCTTCCTCCTGTAGCCCACCTGGATGTCTAGTTTACTACTGCAATCTTATAACAATCAAACATAGAGAAGCAATACCCTGCCTCCTCCTTCACATTCTATCTACAAGAGAACTTAAACTTATGATACTACTTGATGTTGTCATAGTATCTTATTTCACCTTCTCACCTTTTCCCATTGTCTACAAGAAAAAAATTTCTCTGATACCACTTGATGCAGACCCCCTACTCTCCCTCGAGACTGCACGACCTCTCGGTCAAGGATCGATCAACTTCGAGAGATGAATCATCTCACTGGTTCATGTTGAACCTCTTCTATTGTCTCCACAGGTCAAAGTCATACTTCTCGGGTGTGAAATCCCCCCTTTTGGGAGTTTCTTAATACCCACAGAGTCCTCCCCTGACTCTGGTCTAGACCGTGGGCTTAAAACCTATTTCCTCGTGCACTTTGGAACTTCATGCTGGCAAACACACACTTGGACTAGATTTACGGCTTGTGTTCCTTTCACAACCAACAATTGCGATCTACTCAGGGACTCCGCTTCCTTTACCTCGAGTGTCATATCAGGTGCCATTTTCCCTTCTTGATCGATGATTGAGATTATCCCTATATTTTTCTCTAGACAACTTTCAGTCAAAGCTCCTCCACGTTCTTTTTCCCAGAGTATTAATCCTATGCAGTAACAGATCTCCTACCACGCATCCTATTCCAATGGATGACTCTAATGAACTCCAACACAAATGGATGTCATATGCAGAAAAAAAATTCTTTCTTTATATTAAGATGAATATCTGTTTACAAATGTGTATAGAGACTAGACTACTACAGAGTCTCAGTTCCTTCTCCTACTCCCATCCCTACCTCAACTAGGCATCTCTTATACTTTATCTCTACTCTTTCTCTCTTCTTCCTTACTATCTCAACTGGGTATCTCTTATTTTTACAAGAGGTCACCTTGAGATTATCCTCTCCACTGCCTTAGTTCGATCACTGTCTCAGTTAAGATACCTTATCCCTACGACTCATTGCAATGAATGAAGATCCAAACCTAAATTAGATATATACCTGCCTATAGTCAACCATTAAGACAACCCTATCAACTACCTGTACAAAGGAATGGCTTGGATTTACTAAACCTTACAACATAAATCTGTATAGGATCATATTTCAAAGTTAAAAATGGGAGGGTCGATGCCTCTCCCTTTATCCAATGCACGCCTATGTGCTAACTTGTTGGCGCATCTTCTGAGGTGGAGAGATGCTCCTCCATCACATTATTCATATAGGCAAACTATATCTAAACACTAAGACAAAAAAGAAAACTGAAAATATAGTGCATCATGTCAGTTGATTGAAAAGGATGCATAATCCTGCATCAATTATGAACATACTCCCCCTATCATAGAGTGTCAAAAACTAGACTTTTGCAGCTGCCTTAGTGAAAATGTTTGCAAGTTCTTCTTGAGTCTTTATATACCTTAGTTCTACTTCCTTCTTTTGGGGCCAAATATCGAATGAAAATATTTTGGGGCCAAGTTCTTCTTGAGTCTTTAAATACCTTATATCTATTAAGATGAATATATGTTTTCAAATGAATGAAGATCTAGACCTAACTTAGATATAGACCTACCTATAGTCAACCATTAAGGAAACCCTATCAACTACGTGTACAAAGGAATGGCTTTGATTTACTCAATATTACAACATAAATCCGTATAGGATCATATTTCAAATTTAAAAATGGCAATGAATGAAGATCCAGACCATAGTTGGGATTTGATCTAAACCATCGATCAGAGGAGGACATGTGACAGAAGATCCAGAGGTCCGATGAACTAGTAGTCTGGAGGAAAGGAGTGACAAATATCTTGGGAGTGAATATTTCTGAGGCTCCTTCTGAGTCTATGAATATTCTGGTGTGCCCATATGGCACTCTCTCTTCCGAACTCTCAACAAAGTGCAGTTGCACACTCCTTTCATTATCCCACATAGTTTCTCTACTCTGGCATGCACTCCTTGCACGAGCCTAAAGAACCCATAAATTCTCAGTAACACAGAGATAGATAATTCTATCTTCTCCTACAGATGAAAACTATCACAAGCATCTATCATATATATAAACACACACACACACACATATATCATTCATTGAACACACATAACACAGATGGATATCATATGTAGGAAAAAAATTCTTTCTTAATATTAAGATGAATATCTGTTTACAAATGTGTATAGAGACTAGACTACTACAGAGTCTTAGTTCCTTCTCCTACTCCCATCCCTACCTCAACTAGGCATCTCTTCTACTTTATCTCTATTGGTTCTATCTTCTTCCTTACTATAATGATCCCAAGCCAAATTGTTTCTTGTAATCACTAACTACTACTAATTTATTGAGTTATTAAGTGCATACAAGATTCATCAACACATGGAGATCACAATATATTCAAGATGTAGAAGCACAAGCAAAGATCTGACCTTTTTATTATGAGCAATGTAAGATCAATACAATAGATGGACAATCTAGCATAAACCTCAGATGGCCATGCAAGCAACAGATATGATTTGCTACAAAATGCTCCCGACAATACAAAACAAGCCTCCAAAGGATGGATATACAATGAAGACTAAATCAAGCAGATCTGATCCGTACTAATGCTCAACCTCCAAGCTAGAAAGTGCGACGTCCTGCTAGAATGATAAATCCCTGAATAATTCTTCCCTACTACCAAAAGTTTCTAATCATCCCAAGAAATATGTCAAATGATAGATCGGGCAACTGTAAGGAAAACCCAGATGTCCAAATTCCCAAATCCACTCTCAAACCCCGTAGATCTGAATTCTCCACTGAATGGTGTGCCCCACTGGATGACTGAAACCCTAGCTGGTTTGGCCCTGATGAAGGAGGCATCCAAATGCTCTGAAACTCTCCAAGAATATAGATCGGGCTATGCTAATCCCGTGGGAGAAGTTTTGGGCTCAGATCTCAAGCAGATCTCCCTAGATCTGAGTTTTACTGAATCACAGGACGTCCCCTATGGATCCACGACATCCTAATCTGCAGACAAATGTAGAATGATGATAACCCTCCAGAAAATCCCTCAAACTAATGGTCCTTCCCCTGCAAACAAAACCCAACTGTCGGAATGGCCCGAGGCCCTTAGGATAAGCTAGATCGAACCTCCCTCGATAAGTTGGTCCTAAGACTAGAATGGTGTGGAGGAGTCTTTCATCCCCGAGACCAAGCTGCGGAACAAGGTGAGTGGATATTTCACCACTGAGTTGCTCACAAGGGTTTGTACAACAAAACCCCCA
>JZKD02S1651417.1:551741-571924 GCA_000966675.3 Picea glauca
CTACTGTAGGTATGTGCCTCCTCTTCAGTAATGTTGCATCAATGAAATTGTGGGAAGATCCTCCATCAATCATAACTGACACTCTCTGTCCTTGTAAGACCCCTCTCATCCTGAAGGTGTTGAACTTGGGTACCCCACTGATAGATGCCAACGTAGCCTTCTCTCTAGCCACACAGTCTAGTTCTGGAACCTCCTCTTCTATTGACTCTAACGTTTCGGCCTCCATTTTTTGTATCTGACCATACTCATCCACTTCTTCGTCATCTGAAGTGACCTCAATGTAATGTACCTATCCTCATCCCATGCACTTGTGTGAGGGATTCCATGGCTCCTTGCATGTGAAGCAGAGTTGCTTCCTTCTCAGTTCCCTCCTGGTGTTGTCATCTATTATGCCACGACCCTTGTCATAACCCTTAGGGTCACGTCCTCCATGGTTTATTGGAGGCCTTTGATCTCTTCCACCATTGTTAAGAGGTGTTCCGGGTATGAATTTTGGTTTAGCAGCTGGACCCAGATCCCTCGTCTTCCAAATGGCTTCCTGTAGGATGGTAGGCTTGAAGGCATTATCCCAACCCTTCAAGGGTTCCATCAATCCTTCTGTAAAGAGCATCATGAGCTTGGTTGGGGACATATCTTGCACCATCACTGCCAACCTCTAGAACTCATCAATGCATGCCTCAACTGTACCTGTTTGCTTGAGTTGGGTGAGATCCTGGAAATGTAACTCAGGATCTCCTAGATCAAATCTATCAATGAGCCTCTAAGTGAATTCTGTATAGGATACAATCTAGTTGTGTCTGAGTGTGGTGAGACCATGGTACCACCAGTTGTGGGCCTTTCCATCCAAGTACATAGTGGAAAACTTTATGGCCTCCATCTCTCTCATGGGGTTAAGTTGCAGGTAAGTATCAAGCTTCTGCACCCATGCTTGTGCTGTCATCTTAGCCATACCATCAAAGTATGGAATCTCTATCTTCCCTGCCCTTCACTCAAACTCAAAGATTCCCCTGTGGTTCGTCCTAGGCTAGTTTCTGAACTTGAGTTGACAATACTGGTCTAGGGACATCTATCTTTGAACTTTCATATCCAAGCTATAGTATTCCCTGGTACTCCTGGCTAATTGTTCCACAATATCTTCAACCTGTTCATGCTGCCCTTGCTCATCTGTGAATTTGGGAATGTATGGTCTGGGGTTAGCTCTGCTACCTGAGTGTTGGCCTAGTATTTCATCCATGAACATTGGAATGTATGGCCTATGATTGGTCCTGCTACCCATCTTCCCATGGAACGTGCCAGCTCCAAGACTTCCTTTGGATCCCGGTGCTTTCTCCGGGTTATATCTGACTTCCTCATGGGTTCCACCAGACCTTCCAGCCTCCTTATTCCCATACATATCAGGATCTTTTCCTCGATGGGTTACTTGCATCAGAAGGTTAGTTATCCTAGTTTGGTTCTCGTTCATTTTCTGTATATTCTCATCAACTTTCTTCAAGGTTTCAGAGATTTCGGCCTATCCCCTTCTGTTGGTTTCCTGATACTCATCCAACTACCAGACCAATGTGCTTTCTGTGCGGTTCGTGTTTTGCTGGAACTTACCAAATTCGGCTACTAAGAGAGCCAAGCCCTGAGGCTCATGGTTGTCTCCTAACCCTTCAATTTCTGCCTCTGTTTCACTATTTTTTTTCTTCCTCGGACCCATAACAATTCCCCTGTACTTCTGCATGCACCGATCTCTCCACAAGTTTGGAGGATCGAGGCTCTGATACCACTATAATGATCCCAAGCCAAATTATTTCTTGGAATCACTAACTACTACTAATTTATTGAGTTATTAAGTGCATACAAGATTCATCAACACATGGAGATCACAATATATTCAAGATATAGAAGCACAAGCAAAGATCTGACCTTATTATTATGAGCAATGTAAGATCAATACAATAGATGGCCGATCTGGCATAAACCTTAGATGGTCGTACAAGAAATAGATATGAGCTGCTACAAAATGCTCCCGATAATACAAAACAAGCCTCCAAAGGCTGGATATACAATGAATACTAAATCAAGCAGATCTGAGCCATACTAATGCTCAACCTCCAAGCTGGAAAGTGCCACGTCCTGCTAGAATGCCGAAGCCTTGAATAATTCTGCCCTGCTACCAAAAGTGTCCATCATCCCGAGGAATATGCCAAATGATAGATCGGGCAACTGTAAGGAAAACCCAGATGTCCAAATTTCCAAATACACTCTCAAGCCCCGTAGATCTGAATTCTCCACTGAATGGTGTGCCCCACTGGATGACTAAAACCCTAGCTGGTTCGGCCCTGATGAAGGAGGCCTCCAAATGCTCTGAAACCCTCCAAGAAAATATATCGGGCTATGAGAATCCAGTGGGAGAAGTTTCAGGCTCAGATCTCAAGCAAATCTCCCTAGATCTGAGTTTTACTGAATCACAGGACGTCCCCTATGGCTCCACGACGTCCCAATCTACAGACAAATGTAGAATGATGATAACCCTTCAAAAAATCCCTCAAACTGATGGTCCTGCCCCTGCAAACAAAACCCAATTGTCGGAATGGCCCTAGGCCCTCAGGATAAGCTGGATCGAACCTCTCTCGATAAGCTGGCCCTGAGACTAGAATGGTGTGGAGGAGTCTTTCATCCCTGAGACCAAGATGCGGAACAAAGTGAGTGGATATTTCACCACTGAGTTGTCTCACAAGGGTTTTTACAGCAAAACCTCCAAACTGAATGCTTAAGAGCAATAGCAAATGCTAATCCAAAACCAGAATGAATAATAGGTGCACCCCAGCCTCTTACTTATACTTTTCCTTCTAATTCTTTGTTGAGTTAGGTTAACTCCCAGGGTAAATCTTCTATTCTTCTATTGAGTTATCTTTTACTCCTTTATCCTTTTCCTTTCTTAATTCAACTTAAAAATATAACTTTTAACATCTTGACTTTTCCCCCCTCAGTGTGAGACGATGAACTAGTGGGGGTGCCCAGGCCACTGAGTCTCCTCATCACCTCTCTAAGAGGTGGGAGACATTACACTTACTACCTCAACTGGGTATCTCTTATTTTTACAAGAGGTCCCCTTGAGCTTATCCTCTCCACTGCCTTAGTTCCATCACTGTCTCAGTTAAGACACCTTATCCCTATGACTCATTGCAATGAATGAAGATCCATACCTGACTTAGATCTAGAATTTCCTATAGTCAACCATTAAGGAAACTCTATCAACTACCTGTACAAAGGAATGTCTTGGATTTACTCATCCTTACAACATAAATCCGTATAGGATCATACTTCAAATTTAAAAATGGGAGGGTCGGCGCCTCTCCCTTTCTCCAATGCGCACCTATGTGCTAGCTTGTTGGTGCATCTTCTGAGGTGGAGAGATGCTCCTCCATGACATTATTCAGATAGGAAAACTATATCTAAACACTATGACAGAAAAGAAAACTAAAAATAGATTGCATCATGTTAGTTGATTGAAAAGGCTGCATAATCCTGCATCAATTATGAACATACTCCCCCTATCTTAGAGTGTCAAAAACTAGACTTTTGCAACTGCCTTAGTGAAAATTTCTGCAAGCTCTTCTTGAGTCTTTATATACCTTAGTTCTACATCCTTCTTTTGGGGACAAATCTCGAATGAAATGATACTTTAAATAAATAAAAAATTGTCCTACTATGATGGACTAGATTCTTGGCCAATTTGATGGAATTCATGTTATCACAAAAGATCACTATAGGATGAATTTGTTTCTCTCCAATTTCTTCTATAAATTTTCTAATACATAATGGTTATGTACCTGCAAAGGTGAATGAAACATACTATGCTTCTTTGGATGAAAGCACAACTATGATTTTCTTCTTTGATCTCCAAGTTATCAAACCCAGACCAAAAGATAAACAATTACCAGATGTAGACTTTCAGTCATCCAAACTACCTCCCCAATCAAAATCACTAAAGCCAAAGAGATTAACACTTTTAGAAGTGTAGTAATGAATACCAAAATTTAGAGTGCCTTTCACATACCCCAAAATTCTCTTGGTTTCCTTCATATGTATTTCAGATGGCGTTTTCATGTATCATGAAACAAGAGAAACCGAATAAAAAATATCAGGTCTTGTATGGGTTAAAAACATCAAACTTCCAACTATACTTTTGTATGTCATAAACTATTTAAGCAGCATCATCTCTACACAACAGAATTCCATGATAAGTTGGAGTTGAGGTTGGTTTACAATCAACCATATCAAATTTATTGAACCTATATTTTGCATACTTTGTTTGAAAAATGAAAATTTCATAATCATTTTGATCAACCTCCATTTATAGAAAATATTGCATGTGATCCAAATATTTCATCTCAAATTCATTCATCATATAAATTTTGAATTCATCCTTCATCTTAGAAATGCTACCCATATATAATAATTCATCAACATAGAAACTTACAATAATAATATCGTTACCTTCTTTGTAGTAAAGTGTAGGTTCACTCTTACTTATTTTGAAGCCATTATCCTGAAAATATCTATCAATCCTAGATTACCATGCTCTTGGTGCTTACTTGAGTCCATATAAAGCCTTCTTCAACTTGTAGACTTGAACATTATTTTCCTTGCACTTCAAAACGTTGTGGTTGTTCGACATATACTTCTTCTAAGTACCCATTCAAAAAGAAACTTTTCACATCCATGTGATGAATGCTCCATTTTTTTTGAGCTACTAATGAAATCATCATTCTAACATCCTCTTCTCTTTCTACTGGTGCAAATGTCTCTTCATAATCAATTCCATACATATGTGTGAAGCGTTTAGCAACTAATATTTCTTTGTGGTTGTAAACACTCCCATCACTATTTTACTTAGTCTTGTGGACCCATTTAATACCAATCTTAAGCTCCCAAGTATCATTCTTTTGAATATAATCTATCTCTTCTTGCATTGCTTGCACCCAAACCTCATTAATACATGCATAATCTAAACATGATGGTTTAAAATCAACCTTGGAAAGTAAATAAAAATTTATTGTCTCGCCTATTGGATTTTCTTCATGTGCTTGACTTGTACTCTTTTGATAAATTCCACTTAACATTATTACTTTCCTTTTAGAACTTGAATTTGAAGCTTGGTTGCACTTGGAAGTGAAGAAATAGATGAGGGGCTACTTGGTGGATCTATAGCACTTGTAACTGAAATATTAGTGGGCTGCTCATGATCAATATCATCAATAATACACGTATTAAAAATGGATTTTGATATATCAACATGGCCTTTTTTATGACCATAAAGTCCCCCCTTCATCAAAAACCACATCTCTTGACACAACATTGCTATTAATGAGAGGATTATACAACCTATAAGCCTTATTTTTTTCACTATATCCAACAAAAATGCATGACTCACTTTTTGGATCTAACTTTTGTCTCTTTTGATCAACTATTTGGACATAGGCTATGTAACCAAAGATTCTGAAATGATCAACAATAGGCTTTTTTTCATACTAGGATTCATATGGAGTCATTTTATCAAGTGCACTTATGGGACATCGATTGAGAATGTATAAATTTGTACCAATTGCATCATCCCAAAAATAATTTCTTAATCCCTTGGTTTGTAACATACTTCTTGCCATTCCCACCACTGTACGATTTTTTCTTTCAACTACTTTGATTTGATGAGGTGTGTAAGCAGTGGTGAGTTGTCTTTTGATGCCATTCATATCACAATAATTCTAAAAATTGTTTGAACAAAATTCTCCTACATGATCACTCAAGAATTTGAGTTTGCAACCTCTTTCATTTTCCACAAGGGCTTTACGGGTGAGTGCAAGCTAATGATGGTCTCTCATAACGCGTTAGTGGCAATGAAAACCTGGAAAAATAAATCTGTTAACTTGGAGGGATTATTCAAGGTACTTTTACAATGAATTTGAATATGTTGTAATAATATGAAATGTAGAAAATTGAATTATCTTTCCAAATATACAACTTTTATTAATATAAATTGTCAATAACTAGGTCAAATTTGATTTTTTTGTAATAGTGGTATATTATTTTTCCAACAGAATATAATGTATATGTGTTTGTTCGTGCAAGTGTTGATTATCTTAATGATGGAATTTCATTCCAAAAACTTGTATACTTGTAGAGAATTTGTTTTCTTGTGCCGTGCATTTTTTGTAATTTTTAATATTAATATAATATTTTTTTTAAATTATCAAAGTCAACATATGCATGAAATTACAATGTCTTTTGTTTGTAGGTATCGGTCTCCTCTAGTGTTGAATATAATTCATTTGATAAATTGTTAAGCCGAGAGGAATTTATAGCAGAAATAAGAGAGGTATCTATTCTAGGATTTTGATATATGTGAAGGAAAAAATATATTAAAAATAGTAAACAATATTAATTTAAAAAAAATAATTTATATTTGAAATTTCCATAGCCGACTTGATCAATGTCTATATTTTCGTCAACAACTAAATTGTTTATTCTATAGAAAAATAATGTCAAAGATAGATATATACAGGGGTATTCACAAAAATGGAGGTTTTAATCAATTTGTAGACCGAACCACTAGGTTTGTCATCATGAACCTAAATACGAGCCAACCAAGGCAACATACACCTTTTCAATCCCTCCAAAAAAATTTGAAATCAAAATAATGCATGCGCATTCTTAAGAGTGTGCACACGCTCTTATTAATCATTTCCTTCTATATCTCTCTCCCTTCCTCTCCTACATCTACCCCCTCCTCTCTATCTCCCTCTTACTCTCCCTCTCTACCCCCTTGTCTGTCTCTCTCTCTCTCCCTCACACTCCTATATATGGTAAGACCTAGACATGGAATGACTTAGACATCACAAGGCATGTAGAGACCTAGAGCTAGACCTTAACTTTACATGCCTCATACACTCACACCCACTCCCTCTCTATCCCACCATCTCTCTCTCTCTCTCTCTCTCTCTCTCTCTCTCTCTGCTCCTTTGTCCCTCACTCCCCTCTCTCTTCCACCCTTTATCTCTCTCCTCATTGTTAGTCTCGGCATAAATCTCTTTTCCCCTATTTCTCTCTCTATTCCCCCTCTTTGTCTCCCTCTGTATCCCCCCCTTCCTCTCATTCTCTCTCTACCCCCTTCTATGTCTCCCTCTCTGCTTCCCTTCCTCTCACTATCCCTTTCTCTACACCCCCTCTCTTTGTCCCTCTCCACCATATAACACTATGTCTATACCCCTCCTCTTTGTCTTTCTCTCTCCCCCTCTCACACTCTCACACACTGTCTATCTATCTCTATATATCCCCCTTCCCACTATAACTCCTCTATCTCTCCTACATCTACCCCTCTCTCCTACATTTACCTCTTTCTATACCCCCCTATCTATTTTCATCTCTCTCCCTCTCACACTCTCACTTACTCTCTCTACTTCCCTTCTATTCCTTTCTCTTTCTTCCACCCACACACACTTTCTACCCCCCATATATGTCTTCCTCCCTCTCCCTCCCACACTCTAACACACTCACTCTCTACCTACTCTCTTTTACTTCCTCTCTCTCCCTCCCACATTCTTGCACAGACACTTTATATTCCCCCTCTATGTCTTCCTCTATCTTCTTCCCACACTCTTTCACACACACTTTCTATCCCCCCTCTATGTCTTCTTGTCTCTCCCTTATACACTTTAGCACACTCACTTTGTATCTCCATCCTTTGCCTACCTCTCTCTACCTCCCCTCTTTTTCTACTTCTCTCTTCCTCCCACACTCTCGCACACACACTTTCTATCCCCCATTTATCACTTTATATCACTCTACCCCTGCTTCCATCTATCTCCCCCCTTCATCTCACAATCAATATCACTCTCTCTCCACACCCTCCTGCCTCCATCCCTCTCTCTCCCTCCCTCCCACTATATCTTCACTCTCTCTCTCTCTCTCTCTCTCTCTCTCACACACACACACATCTACCCCTCCCCATTATCGCTCCCCCTTCCTCTCACTCTCTCTCTACCCTCTGTCTTTGTATCCATCTCCCTCCCACTCACACACTTAAACACTTTGTGTCAATCCCCCCTCTCTTTCTTTATCTTTGATCCAGGTGGATATTGGTGGCCACCCACCTATTCCAACTGGCTCCTTTTGTTAGTTTTTAGTGCATCACGTTCTTTTGTACTTCTTTGTAATTGTGGGTTCTACACTTTTGGGGTTGTCTGAATCCCGACACATTCTCCATATGGATACGGGTGGCTTCTCTCCTAATCCAAATGGCTTATTCTGTATGTTTCCATGTCAGCACATCTTGTTGTACTTCCAGGGCTGTTTTGGGGCCCCAAACATTGTTTTTTTTACCCGCCACAGTTAGACTATAGACGGAGTTAGATTCTTATGGAGGAATGTGTAGTTCTATAAAAGACCTTTCCAACGGGCTATCACGTGTCTAAAACAAAGGTCATATGCAAAATTTATGACCCTTGGAAGTTGAGGTACCAAATTACACCAACTTATCCATAGGACCCACATAACTTTTGGCGTTTCAATTTATAGGGTTAGGTTTTTGGATGTCTAGGGTTTTGGCATCCTTGTTTAACATAGAATTGCCTTTAGAGCCTCATTGTAATCATATTCTGGCGAATGCGCGTAGCCATCACATATCTTCTCAGAGATAAAGATGACACCATTCTAGTGAGTCGTGCATTCTGTATTTTTACAGTCTCTTTACAATTATTTCATTAATATAAATCGAGTATTGTTGTATTTCTCTATTTATAGCAATTTTCATGAGTGTTTCATCATGATATCTCTGCTGTCATTTCGTTCCAAACATAATCTGGATCAGTGGTGTCAAAGAAGGCTGCTCTTGATCATTTTTCAATGCATGTCCCCGACGAGGTCCGAGTATATCCAGTTGGGTCTCGATCTTTTCTCTCTTGAGGAAAATCACTCTCGCACACCCAAGAAACCATTGATGGTGGCAGAAAAGAAAGATGACGGAGCATATTATTCTATTAACCTATTTCTTGAGCAAGCTCTCGCACGAAAGAGGGATAAAATGATGGAGAATTTAAGGCACATTCTTCAATGCCTGTTGATAGCTACATGCACATATTCATCAAGTGAACATTTTGGAGGAACCTCTCCCTTCAAGTTACAAGTTAATTTTGATATTCCCATATTTGAAGGTCAGATAGACGTGGATGCCCTGGAAAAATGGTTAAATATATTAGAAGTTTATTTCTCTGTTTAAAAATTTTCTGACAGGGAAAAGATCACCTTCGCACTCCTCAAGGCTCTCCCCCATGTCAAACATTGGCGGGAAACTTATTGGGAGAAAAGTTCCATAGAGGAATTTGGAATCGATGGGGTTGATCCCACCTGGGATTTTTTTGTGGATGTGGTCAAAGAACAATACTATCATGTTGATAGCTATGAAGAACAGTACATGAGATGGACCACACTGCGGCAAGAGAAGAGCCAAATAGTGCCAGAGTTTACAAATACTTTCAAACCAGAAGTTTGTTTTCTTTTAATAAGTTTCAAACCAAAAGTTTGATCAAGAGTTGAGCATACATTATTAAAGGTGTTCGAGAAACGTTTTACCTTTTACGTTTTTTTGGGCAGAATCCTGTAATGTAAGTTTTTTCTGTTTTTGTTGTTTAAATTGCATTTCTAAATGCATAAATGGATTCATCCCACTTAAAAACCCTTGAGGCACTTGGATTATACAAACTTAGCCACTCAAACTATAGATCCAACAATTCTTCACTTGATTTCAGGCAAAATCAAACAAAAAAATTCACTGAAAAACTACCAAAATGTAGAACGTTTAGACTATTGCATTATTAAATACCATCTACCTTATTTTGGAAACATATTCAATAGAACATCTTTTTCTCACCACATGGCCACCCTACATGGATTTAAAACCTTTAGAGGTAAACTTGGTATACTTTTATTTTTTCCTTAGTCTAAACGTTTTATCAAATGAATGTTTTCTGCCATTTTTTAAGGAAACATTTGCCCCAAATCTTATAAGAAATTGTTGGATTCCCATATTTGAGTGAGTATTTCTGTATAATTATAGAATGTAGTCTCTGTTTTCATAAGATTAAGATTTCGAAGGGTGATATACCTCAAACATATGTTATTCAACATGCATTCCAGAACCATTTATTCACTTTTCATTTTAGCATCTGTTGACAACACATTTTCACAAGTTTCTTTGTCTCCAACAAACTACTTTCTAGGATCAAAACCTTTTCTTTTCTGCGCATTGTCATTGTTTTAATTTGTGCAAGGCATTAAAGAAGGATCAAATCACATAGATGAAGGAGGATATTGTGAGCGCCTACATGATTGGATTTTGACAAAGCATGATAATATATATATCATTAACTTTGACCTAAACCTGTTTGGCCAAGTGAGTTAGCCACAACTCACCTCCAGGCCACATTACAATGGAGCCTCACAAGCCTTATAAAGAATTCTTCATGTGAATTTTATGACATACAAAACCACAAGTCATCAATACCATGTGTCTAAAACCGTGTGTTGAGACCTAAACCACTTTGACTCATTCTTGAGTCAAGGTTAACCCTAACAATCCCTCTAAACTTGACTAGGGGATTTTTCATGCCCCCCTATTACCTAATTCTTCCTGCTGAATTTACCTATGAGTTACTAGGGACACCATCACCATAAAAAAAAACTCATCTACCGGATTACATCACAGGAATTCTCTTCACCCACATGGTTCATCAATCTTGGTCCAAACACTCTCATATTAAACCATCTCACATTCCTCCCATAATAGAAGATTTAAATTCTTCTATTCGATATCAAATTACTATACAATTACACCTACCACCCTTGTACCTATTCCAATGGTTCATTCGACAACTTGGTATCGATATCATCATTGTTGGGTCAAAAAAGATGGGAAACTCTTGCTAGTCAACCAGAAATGTGCAGTCACATTTGTTATTGGTCGTTGCATAGATACAACTGAATGATGTAAAACATCTGTATTGCTTGTTGCTGAGTATGGGGAATCCCTTTTGGATTTAATTTCACTTGTTTTAAAAGACAATGATAAAAAAGATAAATCAATATTTTTTAACTAGTCAAAATTTAAGAAACAAATTTAAATTTCTTTTTCAATTCCTTTTCTAAAATATTATAATATAAAAAATTAAAATTTATTCAAAAGTGGAAAAAATAATGTCACCTAAACATCTAGTATAATTTAATAAAAAAAATTAATTTTTATTTTATATAATATTATATATCATTTATTTATATAAAAATAATATACATATTATTTTAATTGAAAGTGACAAAACTTAACATAACTCAATTTTCAATCCTCATTGATGATAGTTAGCATTGCCACCTAAAATGTTTTTCGGTGATCCTTAAGGAGGTTGGGCCTTGAGTAACTACCTTATTATGTTTAAGGAAGAACAATTCTTAACTAATTAGAAAGAGTTTTCAATCTTACTCCAAAATCAAAAACAATTTTAACTAATATTACCAAAACACCTAATATCCTTTGTGATCATCGCTTTTCCCAATAAAATTATGTACTTTTTAATTTAACATTTTATCTTAATTCCCTACACAATATCAAATACTACTTTAATTATAATTTAACATCTTATCCACTATATATATATATATATTATTCACATTGGGTCGTTGTTTTTGGGTGTGTGTATTGGTTGTTGTGTGATGTAAGAGCATCGCCATCATCACTTAAAGAGGCTGAGTGGAGGACAATTCAACACCTAATGCGCACATTTCAAATCAGTTTGATCCCAAGGAGAGCACATTTATTTTGATATTTTGAAAACATTGCAATTTAAATATTTTAGATGTTTTGAGGCAAGAGCTGTCACATAAGTTCATTGAAGATTGTAATCATCTTAATTATCTATAGGGTTGTACAAATTTTGAGCATCAGTTCTTATCTAGTTTGTAAATGATCATTCAATATAATAGTCCTTAGTAGATGAATGTATTAATCGTGATAGGATATCACTAAGGTAGTCTGGAGGGGAGGGTCGAGAAGCCTCTCCATGTATAAATATATGTATCTTATGCCCAAATGAGGTTGTTGAATGTTATGGTAATTGTTGCTAGTCATTGTAGAGAGATACAAAGAAATATATGGGTCCATGTACATACTTTGTTGAAGGAATACAAGCAAAGAGTTTTGATTCCAAATGTATGTTGTTGTATTCATCTGAGTTCATTGAGTACATGGGATGTTTTTTTTTGTTCTCTGTGTTTTATGTGTTTCATGTGTTTGAGTGTGCATTTTATGGTTAAGTGTGGGAACCTTTGATGTTCTATAAATTTCAATTGTTTCTCTTCTGAGAGTTCTGGTGAAAGGAGTGCAAAGGCTGAGTGAAGATTGACTTAGAAGCTCAAAAGAGGTAGCATGATACTTTGCAAAGGAAATGCAAGGATTTCATAGTTTCTCAGTGGAGAGAAAAGACTGGAGATGACCTGTGCAAGGCGTGTGTTGGGCCAACACTTAGTGGAAATGTTGAATAGTACATAAAGGGGGCAAGCACAAGGAGTGCGTAAGGAATTTCTCACAAAAATATCTATGTAAAAGACCTTTCAGAAGTTCAAGGATGCAAGAAGTGCACCAGAGGTTCGAAATACCTCAAAGATCAAATCTCGGAAAGGATGGCGTCGAAATCCTTAAGGGAGGAGGATTTTACTCATTTTAATTGTTGAGCGGATGACATTCGTTCGAGAAGATCTGGGATCTCTCATCACCGTTAGATATAGAGAAGTTGTGCAAGGGTTAACATTGAATTCCTTTAGACTTCTTGCATTTGGGGGATTTGGAGTGTGGAGAAGTTAGGATCCCTGAAGTCTGGAAGTTCGGAGAAAATTGCAGTTGTCCAATCCCAAAGGAAACGTGTCAATAGATCATCAGATCTGAAAGACCAGGGGTCCGAGAGAGTAGTGAGAACAAGAGTTTGATATCTCTAGATTCCCAAAGTCGAGAGTTGATCTAAACCATCGATTAGAGGAGGACACATGGCAGAAGATCCGGAGGTTCGATGAACTAGTACTCTGGAGGAAAGGAGTGACAAATATCTTGGGAGTGAATATTTCTAAAGCTCTAAAGGTCAGGATTCATCCTATTCATTGATCTAAAGGACACATGGAGGAAGGTGAGTCCCTTCAAAATTCTGACATTCAGGAGGAACAAGGGTTTGTGTTGAGTGATTTCCTAAACTCTCGAAGCTTGGAGTAAATCTAGGTCATTCATTTGTCAAGGCGTAGGGGCCATTGATCTCAGTCCTCCACGAGTTCGCAAGTCCATTGTTCCAGAGGTTTTACAGTTTTATACACCCAGGACTCCCGAAGCCTGAAATCTCGTAGTGAATCATGGTCATTGATCAATGGGAGGGTGTGAGCTATTTATTTCCTATGGTGTGTATGCTCGTTAGTCCGATGCTTCGAAATAATTGTGGAGAGGTGTCATGAAGAACCCTTCAAGCCTGAATTGCGAAGAGGCGTACTAGTCGTTCATTTGGTGGAATAATAGGAGCCATCCATTCCACTTCGGAGTTCGTCTCTTTAGGAGTTTGGAGGGTTTAAGTGGCTAGACTTGTTGAAGCCCAGATTTTTGAAATTGTTTCATGTCGTAGATTTGAGTGAATGTTGTGAGTCATCGATCCATGTTGTGGTTCAACGCTCCATTAATTAGGTGTTCATAGGGATTTGAGTCCTATTCTATGAAGACTCCCAAAGCTTGATAGATCCTAAGTACCAAATTCTTTAAAGACTAGAGGTTTGGCCTACGATTTTAGCCCGTGGTTCTTAGAGAGGCTCTGCTAGTGCTCTGGGACCCCTGAAAAGCAGATTTCGAATTTGGGAAGAAGATTGTAAAGCCTGTGTTGTGGATTTGAGGTCTTAGAGAGAGCCTGTGATCTTTTTTAGCTCTTGAAATCAATGATCCTTAGACCGAGAGGTTGTGTAGACCCAAGGAGTGGGAGGGGGTTTGAGTCAAGTGGTATTAGAGCTTGAATTAAGCTCTGTGTGAAAGAAATTTCAGAACCATGGTTCCAAGGAGACGCAGGTACAAACCTGTAGCAAATCGAGTGATGGAAGAGGAGATGAGACAAATTTGTGTGAGATTAGATGCGATGGAGACAACGTAGATGATAGAACCTCATGTTGGTGACATAAGTGAGGCCGAGAGTGAAGAACTAGAAGTAGAAGAAGCTACAGGAGAAGAAGATGCAGAGAAACACTTGTTAAGAGTTGTTGTCAAAATGGGGGCCAGAACAAAAATAGAGGTCCCCATGTATGAAGGCAACTTGGATGTTGAGGAGTTGTTGGATTGGGTAAGTTCTTTGGACAAGTAATTCGATTACGAGGATATCGATGATGAAAATATGGTGAAGCATGTTGTCACTAGACTAAAGGGACGTGCAACACTATGGTGGGATGAAATGCAAGCTGACAGAGGATACCATGGTAAGCAAAAAGTTAAAATTTGGGATAGGATGGTAGCTAAGTTAAAATATAAATTCATGCCCAAGGATTACGAGATAAATCTATTTAGGAAGTTGAAGAAATTAAAAAATAAGGGCTTTTTAGTGAAAGAGTACACTGAAGAATTTTACAGATTGAACATCAGAGCAGGACATAGGGAGAGTGATGAAGAAAAATATTCCAAGTATATTAATGGCCTGAGGTATGAAATCCAGGATGAAATCAGTATGATGAAGATGAGACCGGTAGAAGATCCTTATCAGGTGGAATTGAAAGCAAAGGTAAAGTTGGCCAGAAAACAAAGCCAACAAAATTAAGGAAAGAGTCCAAACAGAGGTACATGAATTGTCCGAGAGAAATTTCAAAAACCCAGAGTTGAGACTGGAAAGTATCATAGTCATACAGAGAGGGGATGAAGTTCCTGAGGGGGAAAATATGGTGGCAAAAACTCTTTTTCTCGAAGAAGAGGAAGAGGCAGATTAGGAGAAGTGAAATTTCATGCCTATGGAAAGACATGGCATGCTTCTTGGGAATGTCCCGAGAGGAAGAAAGGAAGTGGAGAAGATAATATTTTCGAGGCACAAAAGATAAATGTGGAGGAAGAAGAAACAGAAGATGGGAAATCCATCATGATGAGGAAAGCTCTCTTAAAACTAGAGAAAGAAGAAAAAGAGTCAGTTTAGAGAAACAATTTGTTTAGGACTGCTTGCAAGACCAAGGATAGGGTATGCAAAGTAATCATAGAAAATGGGAGGACTGATAATCTAGTATCCACAAAAATGGTAGAAAAGATAGAGTTGGAGACAACTACACATATGAATCCATACAAGGTATCGTGGTTGCAGAAGGGACACCAAGTCATGGTAAGTCGACAATGCAATGTTGAATTTACGATAGGAGGTTACAAAGATGAGATTCCTTGGGATGTCATACCTATAGAATTTTTCCATATTTTGTTGGGAAGACCATGGAAATAAGATATAAATTTCATACATGATGGGCAAAAAAATGCTTACACCCTTGAGAAGAATGATCGTACACATATGTTGTTGCCAATGGAGGATATGATCTTCCTGTAGAGATTCAAGAATTGTTGGGTAATTTTTTTGATATCATGGTGGATGAGTTACCTCATTCTTTACCACACATGAGGAGTATCAGTCATCACGTTGACCTCATTCTAGGAGGAAGTCTACCAAATAAAGCTACATATAGGTTGACACCTCAAGAAAATGAAGAGGTCAAGAATCAGTTCCAAGATTTTTTGGATAAAGGTTTGGTCAGATAAAGTTTAAGTCCATGTGTAGTACCAACTGTGTTGAGTCCAAAAAAATATGGAGGATGGAGAATATGCACAAATTCTAGGGCCATCAACAAGATTACCATCATGTATAGATTCCATTTACCCAGAATGGATGATTTGATGGATTTCTTGGGTGGAGAAAATTATTTTTCAAAGATAAACTTGAAGAGTGGATATCATCAGATAAGGATGAGAGAGGGAGATGAATGGAAGACAACATTCAAAATGAATGAAGGGTCGTATGAGTGGCTTGTTATGCTATTTGGCTTAACAAATCCCCCAAGCAAATTCATGAGATTGATGAATGAAGTACTAAAGTATTTCATAGCTAATTTTATTATTGTATATTTGGATGATATCCTAGTCTTCAGTAAAACTGAGGAAGAGCACTTAGGGCACTTGACATTAGTGATGAAGAGGTTACAACATGAGAATTTATTAATAAACTTGAAGAAATGTTCTGTTGTGAAGAAAAAACTCATATACTTGGGTTTTTTGATCTCTTCAAATAAATTGAAGATGGATCCAAATAAGGTGAGAGAAATCAAAGAATGACCTTCTCCGAGAATCATATTATAGGTGAGAATATTCTATGGATTAGCAAGTTTTTATAGAAAATTCATCAGAAATTTGAGTGGAATTTGTGCACCCATACTAGACACCATAAAGAAAAAGAAAAAATCTTTTAATTGGACACGAGAAGTTGAAAAAAACTTTAGAGTATTGAAAGAGAAGATAACAGATTGACCGATTCTAGTTCTACCATATTTTAAGAAGACATTTGAAGTGAGATGTGATGCAAGTGGAATGGCTATTGTTGCAGTCTTGAGCCAAGACAATAAGCATGTTACATATTTCAATGAGAAGTTGAATGATACTAAGAGGAATTACTCAACGTATCATAAGGAGTTTTATGTTGTAATACAAGCTCTAAAAGAATGGAGGCAATACCTTGTTTCAAAGGAGTTTGTCTTTTATAGTGACAATCAGGCTTTACAATTCATAACCAGAAAAGAGAAGTTGAACCAAAGAAATGCTAAATGGGTAGAATTCATGCAGAATTTTACTTTTTTTATTAATCACATTAGTGGTAGAACTAACAAAGTTGTTGATGCTTTGAGCAAGAGATGTTTGATTATGCATGAATTTGAAGTGGAGGCCTTAGGGTTTAGACACCTTAAGGGAACGTATCGTGAAGATCCAGATTTTAAAGAGGCTTACGAAGCATGTGAAAACCCTTTGCTAAGGCACATAAGTCAGTAAATAGAGTATTTAATCCAAGATGGATGGTTGTTCAAAGGAAGCCAAATCGGTATTCCAAAATGCTCAATGAGAGACAACCTATAGAAAGAAAAGAAAAGTGGATGATTGGATGGACACTTCACCCATGGAAATACTTATGCACAGTTGAGTTCTACGTACCATTGGCCAGGTATGAGATCCGATGTGAAGAAATTTGTGGACAGAAGTAGATTCTTCCAGTATGCAAAAGGGAAACAATAGAATATGGGTATGTATCAACCATTTCCTATTCCATACAGGTCGTGGGATGCCATAAGCATGGATTTTGTGTTGGGATTTCCAAGAAACTATAGGGAGAGTTATTCCATATTTGTAGTCATTGATAGATTTTAAAAAATGGCACATTTCATACCATTCCGTACAACCAGTGATGCTACCCGCATAGCCAGTTTATATTTCAAAGAGGTTGTGAGATTGCATGGATTTCCAAGGAGCACAATCTCAGATAGAGATACCGAATTCGTTGGAAACTTTTGGAGAACTCTGTGGAAAAATTTGGGGACAAACTTGTCCTTCAGTTCAACATATCACCCTCATACAGAAGGACAGACTGAGGTGGTAAATCAAATTTTAGGGAATTTGTTGAGAAGTTTGGTCACTGAACATCATAGTCAGTAGGATTAAATTATTCCCCATGCAAATTTTTCTTATAATGATTCTCCGAACTGAAGCACTGGAAAAAATTCATTTCAAATAGTGTATGGGATGCATCCGAGAGGAGTTTCATAATTGAGATATTTGAGACATAATGATTTCCGAAGTGCAAGATAAGAAGACTTTGCTACAGAGATGCAGAAGCTTCATGATCAGATAAAGGGACAACTACAGGATAGCAGTCAAAAGTATAAGAGTTGAATTGATCAGAAAAGAAAAGAGGTCCATTTCAAAGTTGGAGATAAAGTTTTATCACACATGAAAAGGGAAAGGTTCCCAAGGGGAACATATAACAAATTGAAGATGAAGAAAATAGGACAATGTAAAATCCTCATAATGTTTGTTGCAAATGCTTATGAGATTGAGCTGCCAAAAGATGTGGGAATATCACCCATATTCAATGTTGTAGACACCCTTAGAGGATGGATGAAACAAAGGGGATAAATGATCATAAGGAGATACAGTGGGAAAAGAATATTCCCACAACAAAAAATCCACAGATGGAGAAAAATATAGATCAGAGGATTGGTAAGAAGAATAGGAGAAAGACTTATTTTGAGTACCTGGTGAAGTGGAAGGATCACCCAGCAGAGGATGCTAGTTGGGTAACTGAACCTGATATTCAGAAGCATTGAAAAATAGTGCAGGAGATCATGGATAGAATCCCATGATTTTTTTTCCCCAGAGGAGTATGATGCAGGAGCATCACCATCAGCACTTAAAGAGGTCAAGTGGAGGACAACTCAGCACCCAACATGTGCATTTCAAATTAGTTTGATCCAAAGGAGAGTGTGTTTGTTTTTATATTTTGAAAACATTGTCATTTAAAGCTTTTAAATGTTTTGAGGCAAGAGCCATCACATAAGGCCGTCAAAGATTGTATTCGTCTTAATTATCTGTAGGGTTGTATAGATTCCGAGCATCAGTTCTTATCTAGTTTGTAAATGATCATTCAATGTAATAGTCCTTGGTAGATGAATGTATTAACCATGATAGGATAGAACTAAGGTAGTCTAGAGGGAAGGCTCGAGAAGCCTCTCCATGTATAAATATATGTATCTTATGCCCAAATGAGGTTTTTGAATGTTATGGTAATTGTTGCTAGTCATTGTAGAGAGCTAAAACGAACTATATGATTCCATGCACATACTTTGTTGAAGGAATACAAGAAGAGAGGTTTGATTCTAAATGTATATTTTTGCATTCATCTGAGTTCAATGAGTACATGGGATGTTTTTTTTTGTTCTCTTTGTTTTATGTGTTTCATGTGTTTGAGTATGCATTTTATGGTTAAGTGTGGGAACCTTTGATGTTCTACAAGTTTCAATCGTTTCTCTTCTTAGAGTTATGGTGTAATGAGTGTATAGTGCCCGAAAGGAGTGCATAGTGCCTGCAAGGAGTGCATAGTTCCTGCAAGGAGTGCAAAGGCCAAGTCAATATTGACTTAGAAGCTAAGAAGAGGTAGTGTGAAACTTTGCAGATGAAGTGCAAGGAGTGAACAATTTCTCAGTGGAGAGAAAATACTAGAGAAGACTCATTAAAGGCATGCGTTGGGATAACACTTACTCAAAGTGTTAAAGAATACATAGAGGGGATGAGCGCAAGGAGTGTGTAAGGAAGTTTTCACAAAAATATCTAAGTCCAAGACCTTTAAGAATTTCAAGTACGCAAGAAGTGCGCCAGAGGTTCAAAATACCTCAAAGATCAAAGCTCAGAAAGAATAGTGTCAAAATCCTTAAGAGAGGAGGAGATTACTCGTTTTAAGTGTCGTGTAGACGAGATTCATTCGAGATCATCTAGGATCTCTCGTCACCATTAGATATAGAGAGGTTTCACAAGGGTTAATCCTATCCATCGATACAAAGGAGGACACGTTGAGGAAGGTGAGGCCCTTTGGCATTCCGACGTTTGGGAGGAACGAGGGTTCATGCTAAGTGATTCCTAGAACTCCCAAAGCCAAATGTAAATCCAGGCCATCCATCTGTTGAGATGAAGAAGTCATTGATCTGATTCCTCTGTGATTTCTCAAGTCCGATGTTCTGGAGGTTTTACAGTGTTGGACACCCGACACTCCTGAAGCTTGAAATCCTGGAGTGAATCATGGTCATTTATAAAGGGGAGGGTGTGAATTGTTGATTTCATGTGCTCTGTATGGAGAGGTGTCATGTTAAGAACCAAACATCAATATAGCATAGAAAAACCTCAAAAAAAATACTCAATGCCTTGAAAAAGAGATAATCTCAGATAATAAGCCTCTTCGAGGGGGCAACCTCGTTTTACCCCACTTAATTGTTCAAGTACAAGATGATTCAAAATGAAAATGTCTCCTTGGTATATATAGGAGACTAGGAGGTTTAATGGCCTAAAGCCGACATAAATAAAATAACAT
>JZKD02S1651417.1:576360-586547 GCA_000966675.3 Picea glauca
TGAAAATGTCTCCTTGGTATATATAGGAGACTAGGAGGTTTAATGGCCTAAAGCCGACATAAATAAAATAACACTACTAATCTAAATTACAACTAATGGCCTAAAGCTGACATAATAAAATAACATTACTAATCTAATATGCCCCAATTAAGTGGTAATGAGCCAATATTAGGGCTTAACATGTCATGAAGAACCCTTGAATCCTGAATTTTGAAGAGGGGTTTTAGCTGTTGATTTGGTAGGTGAATAGGATTTGTCCTATCTAGTTCGGAGTTTGGCTCTTCAGGAGTTTGGAGGGTTGAAGTAGCTAGACTTCCTGAAGCCTGAATTTCTGAAATTGTTTCCTGTCATATATTTGAGTGAATGTTGTGAGCCATCTATCCCTATTGTAGTTCGATGCTCTGTTAATTATGTGTTTGGAAGGATTTGAGTCCTATTCTATAGAGAATCCCGAATCTTGATAGCTCTGAGGTCCCGAATTCTTCGGAGACTGGAGGTTTGGCCTATGATTTTATCCCACGATTCCCAAAGAAGATTTGCTAGTGCTCGAGGACGTCTGAAAAGAAGATTTCACATTTGGGAAGAAGATTTTAAAGCCTATGCTATGGATTTAAGGGCTCAGAGAGAGACTATGAGTTGATTTATCTCCCGAAGTCAAAGATCCTTAGACTAGGAGGTTGTGCAGACCCAGGAAGTGGGACGGGGTCTGCATCATTGTGCCACACTTGGGGGCTCTAGGTTGTGGTACTATAAGACTAAGCTCGCACTTCACTTTTGAAGAGTCTATGCAGGCCTATGTATGGACTAGCTTATCATTTGATTAAAACAACATAACACCATAAAAACAAAGCAAATGATAAAATCACAATAGAATAGAATCAAGCTTACATTCCATGGATAAACAAAAAAGAAAATAATGGATAACAAAAAATAAATTATCATTGAGGTAGCTGCATAGAAAAGAGGCATTCACCACTCATCGACATTGATCTATATAACAATAAATTATGTAGCACCTAATTCAAGGAGTTCATAGCCTCATATAACAAATATTTTGTTGCTCCTCATTGAATCCTTAAAACAATTTGTTTTGGAAAATATTTCATGCATTTTGCATTCATTATGATGCAAACCCCCTACTCTCTCTTGGGACTGCACGACCTCCTGGTCAAGGATCGATCGACTTCAGGAGCTAAATCAACTCATAGGTTTGTGTTGAACCTATTCTATCTTCTCCATGGGTCAAAGTCCTACTTCTCAGGTGCAAAATCCCCCTTTTCGAAAGTTTCTAAATACCCGTAGAGTCCTCCTTGTGACCCTGGTCTAAACCGAGGTGTTAAAACCTATTTCCCTATGTTCTTCAGAACTTTAGGTTGGAAAACACACACTTGAATGAGATCTACTACCCATGTTCCTTTCACAACCAATGGTTTCGATCTACTCCGGGACTCCGTGCTTCCGGAATTCCGAGTGAACCTAACACCCCTTTCTCCCAGAGTTACCTTTACCCGAAGTGTTAGATCAAGTGCCATGTTCCCTTATTGATTGACGACTGAGATCATCCCTGGATTTTACTTGAGATGAATTTCAGTCAATGCTCCTTATCATTATTTCTCCTAGAGTATTAATGCTCCATAGTAACAGATCTCCTATCATGTGTCCTATTCCAATGGAAAACTCTGATGAACTCCGACGCTCTAGTCTTCGGGAGTTCTCATGCCTTGACTCTTCACTTTCCTCCAGAGTGACTTTTATCTGAAGTAAGTCTCCACTTTCCAGATGTCCTTTCCTTTCCTTCGAAATATGCTCTCTCAGACTCCATGATATGCTAAAATGTGTCTCTTTGAGATCGATGGTCACAATTTACTTCAATAGTCTGGGCTTCGGGAATTTTGGCTTCACTCCTATCATTTTCCTCTGGAATTATCTTCTTATGGAGTCTACCATATGCCTTTCTAGATATAATGGTCTAGATCTACTCCATCCTTCGCGACTTCGCAAAGTTTGTGCTCTACTCCTCGCAAATATTTTAGAGCTCTTACCTCTCAGACTCTCTGATATGTTGCCATGTACCTTCCTATTGATCTATGATCTAGATGGATTTCACAACTATGGGATACTTTGACTCCCACTACTCAAACACTTTCAAACCTCCGTCTATGAGATCCACTGACACACATCCTAATCAAATGGATGGTCCAGACTTTATTCGCTCCCTATTGACTTCAGGATTTATTCAACCTCGTTCAGCGGCTTCCTCTCAGAGTGTTAAACCTCTGAACTTTTATATCTCTTTCCACATTTCCTTCACAATGGATGGTTGTGATCTACTCTTCTCTTCAAAGTTTGAGTAGTTTTCCACAACCCACGATTGATATCTCCTAGAGTGTTATTCCCCAGAGCTTCAGATCTGTTGACACATACCTCCCGACGACCAATGACCAAGATCTACTCTAGACTTCGGAGCCTTGGCGGTCTCTCTCTCTCCTTATTTTCAAACTCCCAGAGTGCTTCTGCTCGAAAATTTTAGATCTTTTGCCACCTGTCCCTCTAGATTATGGACGGTCCCAACCACTTTAGGACTTTGACGAATCTTCACTCTTATGCACACAAAGAAATTTAAATCTCGTGCAATTTACCCAGATCCAAGAACTATTAGCCCATGCACTCAAATCCCATGGTTGGGGTCTATTCCTCCTCTTCGCGCGTCTGCTTCCTCCCGAATTGGAAATATTTCAAGTGTTCCTCATTTTTGTGACCCTTGAACCATTCTCTTAGGAGCCCGATGACTTTGGTCTCATCTTGTGCTACACCTCCTAAGCTCCTGAACTTGAAACAAATTCATTTCCTACACTCACCTTATGCTTGTATCATTCCTCAAAAGTTCTCCACACTTTCCTAAGTGTTGACCCCAATGCACTCTATGCATCTGCTCAATGCACTCCTTGCTAAGCTTACAGAGTATTCAAAAAAATTGTATTTCTTCAAATTATCCAACACTTTGGAAGGTGTTGGCTCTATGCACTCCTAACACCTTTTCAATTACCTCCTGGTAGAGATTACAAGGTTTTTTAGTAACTCTATTTGTGCCTATGCTTCACAGTCTTTCCTCTAGGGCATTTAGTAACCCTGAGGCTCCTTCTAATTCTGTGAATATTCTGGTGTGCCCTCCTGGAACGTTCTCTTTTGAACACTAATCAAAGTTCAGATATGCACTCCTTGCATTATCCTACAGAGTTTCGCTACTCTGGTGTGCACTCCTTTCACGAGCCTAAAGAACCCAGAAATTCTCAGTAACACAGAAATATAGAATTTTATCTTCTCATTCAGTTGAAAATTATCACAAGCATCTATCATATATATAAACACACACACATAAATCATTCATAGAACACATATAACACAGATGGATATCATATGCAGGAAAAAACTACTTTCTTTGTATTAAGATGAATATATGTTTACAAATGTGTATAGAGACTGGACTACTACAGAGTTTCAGTTCCTTCTCCTACTCCTATCTCCTACCTCAACTGGGCATCTCTTATACTCTACCTCTATTGGTTCTCTTTTCTTCCTTACTACCTTAATTGGGTATCTCTTCTTTTTACAAGAGGGCCCCTCGAGCTTATCCTATCCATCCCCTTAGTGCCATCATTGTCTTATTTAAGACACCTTATCCCTATGGCTTATTTCAATGAATGAAGATCCATACCTGACTCAGATCTAGACCTTCCTATAGTCAAGAATTAAGGCAACCCTATCTACTACCTTTACAAAGGCATGACTTGGCTTTAATAAACCTTACAACATAAATCTGTATAGGATCATATTTCAAACTTAAAAATGGGAGGGTCAGTGCCTCTCCCTTTCTCCAATGTGCGCATATGTGTTGTCTTGCTGGCACATCTGCTGAGGTGGAGAGATGCTCTTGCATCATACTCTACTACTGAAAAAAATTCATGAGCTCCTTCTCATGAGCTCCCCAGCTCTGTTGAAATCCTCTTGGACCCCAAAATTCTTCTTGGAGCTATCCTCCTGCTCCTCTACTATGTTGTTGCTTCCCTATTGTGGTTGTAGGCTCTCCTGTGTTTAGTTTCCTCCTTCTGACAGTCTCCTATACTCATCTCACCATCATCTCCCTAATTTATTTTATTTCTCTCTCCAACTTCTATTGGCTGGCTCCCTCCATGCATTCTACTCTATTGCACTTCCTTCTACTGATCAAAGGGTAGATATTGATCTCCAATGTTGTATTATTCTCCTATGGAATTATCTTTTCATTCTTATGTAGGTTCATTTCTTGTATTCCTCTCATTGAGTTTCTTCTCAGCTATTTGTTTTGACACATTGTCCTTTGCCAGTCCCTCTGTTAACACTCTCCCAACTTCCTCTAGCTGCTCCTCAGGCTGGTATGCTCCTCCATATGTTTTGAACTTATCCTATTGGATGTGAATGCTTTGCACTATAACCCTTCTTTCCAGGGCTTCCAGTTCTTCACACAGATCAACAAAATTTATGTTGTTTTCTTCCTCTTTCGTTGTAGACTCCAATCCTGGATTCATCTCCTACTCAGCTTCCTAGCTGAAAATTTTGAGCCATTCCTCAGAATTATCTTCTTCTTCTCCTAGATGGGAATACTTCAGTATCTGCTCCATTTCCTCCTCTATGACATTCTCCACTGGATGTCCTTATTTTGTTGCATCTAGAACACATATTCTAGCCTTTGTTTGGCTGCTTGGGAGTAATATTTTGATTCCTCTAATGATCAGAATGCACCTCTGATCTTCCTCTTTGATGGTGGAGTTATTTAACTTCTCATCATATTCATTCACTTGGTCTATAAAACCACATGAATATTCATACATATAAGGCATTTCTTCTACCTTCCTACCACCTATCAACATTCCTTGTTGATATGAAATCTCTTCTAAGCTCTTGAGAATTTCAGACAGTCTCATTTTTCTTCCCTTTCCCACCCAGAAATCTAGGATTTCTCCCCTTCCCTCCTAGCAGTCTATGAGATATTAAACTGATCCCAACTCATTTCCCACCTGGAAATATGAATTTTCATTGCTTCCCTCCTAACAGTCTATGAGATCCTCAATTGATCTCATATCAATTCCCACCTAGCAATTTGAAAATTCATCTCTATCCTCCTGGCAGTTTATGATCCCTTTAACTAATCTCCCTTCCTCATCACTAAGGGTTTTTCCAACTTCTGTCTCACAAATGCAAACTAGCTCCTCCTTTGTGTCATTGAGGTTTTTAGCATGCCTCAACCACCTTTTAAACACATGTTGTTGTCCTCTGGCCAACAACTTTTGGACATGCCACTTTACTTTCCTCTTCAATGGCCACTCATATGTCCAACCTCCTTGTGTTGCTTGCTTCATTTTCAACGTCATCTTTTCTATCTCTCCTCTCAGCTTCTAGAGATATTTATCCTTATATAGGTGGTCTTCTCCTTGACCACACCTATGGCCTTCAGTAGCCATCTATGTCTTTCTTCCCTCCTGGCAAGTCTGTTGATCACTCTTCAACTGAGAGAATCTCCAGCTTCTTTCTGCAACCCACTTGGCTATCTACTTTACTACTACAAGCTTATAACAGTCAAACATAGAGCAACAATACCCTGCCTCCTCCTTCACCTACTATCTACAAGAAAACTTAAACTTCTGATACTACTTGATGTTACCAGAGTATCTTCTTTCATCTTCTCACCTTTTCCTGTTGTCTGCAAGAAAACATTTTCTCTGATACCACTTGATGTAGACCCCTTACTCTCCTTCAAGACTGTGTGACCTCTCGATCAAGGATCGATCAACTTGGAGAGATGAATCATCTCATAGGTTCATGTTGAACCTCTTCTATCTTCTCCACAGGTCAAAGTCCTACTTCTCGGGTGTGAAATCCCCCCTTTCGAGAGTTTATTAATACCCGCAGAGTCCTCCATGTGACCTTGGTCTAGACTGTGGGCTTAAAACCTATTTACTCATGTTATTTGGAACTTCATGTTGGGGAACACACACTTGGACTAGATCTACGACCTACATTCCTTTCACAACAAACAATTGCGATCTACTCCAGAACTCCATGCTTCTGTACTTTCAAGTGACCCAAACACCCCTTTCTCTCGAAGTAACCTTTACCTGGAGTCTCAGATCAAGTGCCATTTTCCCTTCTTGATCGGCGACTGATATTATCCCTATATTTAACTCAGGACAACTTTTCGTCAACGCTCCTCCATGTTCTTTTTCCCGGAGTATTAATCTTATGCAATAACAAATCTGCTACCACGTGTCCTATTCCAATGGATGACTCTGATGAACTCCAATGCTCTGGCCTTTTGGAGTTCTCGTGCCTTCACTCTTCACTTTCCTCTAGAGTGACTTTTCTCCGGAGTAAATATCCACTTTCCATGCATCATTTCCATTCCTTCGAAATATGCTCTACCAGACTCCATGATCTGCTAACGTGGGTCCCTTTTAGATCGCTAGTCACAATTTACTTCGGCAGTTTGGACTTAGGGAATTTTGTCTTCACTCCTCTAATTTTACTTTGGAGTGATCTTCTCTTGGAGTACACGGATTCCTGACGTATGTCTTTCTAGATCTAACAGTCCATATCTACTCCGTCCTTCGCGACTTTGTGAAGTTTGTACTCTTCTCCTTAAAAATATTCCGAAGCTCTTACCTCTCGGAATCTCCAATATGCTACCACGCACCAACCTCCTCTATATCTATGGTTCAAATGGATTTCATAGCTACGGGATACTTTGACTCCCGCTACTCAAACACTTTCAAACCTCTTTCTATGAGATCCACTGAAACATGTCCTGATCAAATGGACAGTCCAGAATTTCTCTGCTCCTTGTTGACTTTGGGAGTTGTTTAACCTTGTTCACCTTCATCCTCCCAAAGTGTTAAACCTATAGACTTTCATATCTCTCACCACATGTCCTTCACAACAAACTATTTCAATCTACTCCACTCTTCGGAGTTTCGGTAGTTTTCCACACCCCAGGACTGATATCTCCTAGAGTGCTATTCCCTGGAGCTTCAGATATTTTGACACGTACATCTTTGTGACCAATGACCAATATCTACTCCAGACTTCGGAGCTTCGAATATATCACTCTCTCCTTGTATGCAAACTCCAGAAGTGCTTCTGCTTCAAAATTTCAGATATTTCACCACCTATCCCTCTGGACGATGGATGGTCCCTAACCACTTTCAGACTTCAACGAATCCTCACTCCTGTGCACACAAAGAGATTTAAAGCTCGTGCAATTTACTTGGATGCAACAACTATTGGATCATGCACTCATATCCCATGCCTAGGGTCTATCCCTCCTCTTCGCGTGTCTGCTTCCTCCCGAATTGGAAATATTTCAAGTGTTAAAAGTCTACAGCCCTTGAACCATTATCTTATGATCCCTATGACTTTGGTCTAATCTTGTGTTACATCTCCTGAGCTCTCAAACTTGAAACAAATCCATTTCCTATGCTCATCTTGTGCTTGTATGAGTCCTCAGAATTTCTCCACACTTTCCTAAGTGTTGACCCCAATACACTCTATGCACTTGCTCAATGCACTCCTTGATAAGCTTAAAGAGTATTCAAAAACTCTGTATTTCTTCAACTTCTCCAACAATTCGGAAGGTATTGTCTCTATGCACTCCTGGCACCTGTTCAATGCCCTCCTGGCAGAGATTATAGGGTTTTTCACTAACTCCAGTTGTGCCTACCCTGCACAGTCTTTCCTCTAGGGTATTCAGTAAGCCTGAGGCTCCTTCTGAGTCTATGAATATTTAGGTGTGACCACCTGGCATGCTCTCTTCCAAACTCTTAGAAAAGTGCAAATACACACTCCTTTCGTTATCCCATAGAGTTTCACTACTCTACCGTGAACTCCTTGCACAAGCCTAAAGAACCCATAAATTCTCAGTAACACAGAGATAGATAATTCTATCTTCTCCTGCAGATGAAAACTATCACAAGAATCTATCGTATATATAAACACACACACACACATATATCATTCATAGAACACAAATAACATAGATGGATATCATATGCAGGAAAAAACTTCTTTCTTTATATTAAGATGAATATCTGTTTACAAATGTGTATAGAGACTAGACTACTACCGAGTCTCAGTTCCTTCTCCTACTCACATATCCTACCTCAACTGGGAATCCCTTCTAGTTTACCTCTACTTTTTTTCTCTTCTTCCTTACTACCTCAACTGGGTATCTCTTCTTTTTACAAGAGGGCCCCTCGAGCTTATTCTCTCCACTTCCTTAGTGCCCTCACTATCTCAGTTAAGACACCTTATCCCTACGACTCATTTCAATGAATGAATATCCAGACTTGACTTAGATCTATAACTACCTATAGTCAACCATTAAGGAAACTCTATACACTACCTGTACAAAGGCATGGCTTGGATTTACTCAACCTTACAACATAAATCCATATAGGATCATATTTCAAATTTAAAAATGGGAGGGTCAACGCCTGTCCCTTTCTCCAATGTGCACCTATCTGCTGGTTTGTTGGCGCATCTTCTGAGGTGGAGAGATGCTCCTGCATCACATTATTCAGATATAAAAACAATATCTAAACACTAAGACAAAAAAGAAAATTGAAAATAGATTGCATCATGTCAGTTGATTGAAAATACTGCATAATCCTACATCAATTATGAACATACTCCCCCTATCTCAGAGTGTCAAAAACTAGACTTTTGCAACTGCCTTAGTGAAAATGTCTACAAGTTCTTCTTGAGTCTTTATATACCTTATTTCTACTTCCTTCTTTTGGGGCCAAATCTCGAATGAAATGATACTTTAAATAAAAAAAAATTGTCCTACTATGATGGACTAGATTCTTGGTCAATTTGATGGAATTCATGTTATCACAAAAGATCACTATAGGATGAATTTGTTTCTCTCCAATTTCTTCTATATTTCTAATACATAATGCTTATGTACCCGCAAAGGTGAATGCAACATACTATGCTTATTTGGATGAAAGTGCAACTATGCTTTGCTTCTTCAATCTCCAAGTAATCAAACCCAAACCAAAAGATAAATAATTACCAGATTTAGACTTTCGGTCATCCAAACTACCTCCCTAATCAAAATCACTAAAGCCAACAAGATTAAAACTTTTAGATGTGTAGTAATGAATACTGAAATTTAGAGTGCCTTTCACATACCCCAACATTCTCTTGGTTTCCTTCATATGTATTTCAGATGGATTTGTCATGTATCTTGAAACAAGAGAACCCGAATAAGCAATATCAGGTCTTGTGTGGGTTTAAAACATCAAACTTCCAACTATACTTTTGTATGTTGTCTCATCAACTATTTAAGCGCCATCATCTCTACACAACACAATTCCATGAGAAGTTGGAGTTGAGGTTGGTTTACAATCAACCATATCAAATTTATTCAACATATCTTTTTCATACTTTGTTTGAAAAATGAAAATTTCATCATCATTTTGATAAACCTCCATTCATAGAAAATATTGCATGCGATCCAAATATTTCATCTCAAATTCATTCATCATAGAAATTTTGAATTCATCCTTCATCTTAGAAATGATACCCATATATAATAATTCATCAACATAGAAACTTACTATAATAATATTGTTACCTTCTTTTTTGTACTAAAGTGTAGGTTCACTCTTAGTTATTTTGGAGCCATTCTCTTGAAAATATCCATCAATCCTAGCATACCATGCTCTTGGTGCTTACTTGATGCCATACAAAGCCTTCTTCAACTTGTAGACTTGAACATTATTTTCCTTGCACTTCAAAAACTTGTGGTTGTTCGACATATACTTCTTCTAAGTACCCATTCAAAAAGGAACTTTTCACATCCATGTGATGAATGATCCATTTTTTTAAGCTACTAATGAAATCATCATTCTAACATCCTCTTTTGTTGCTACTGGTGGAACTGTCTCTTCATAATCAATTCCATACATATGTGTGAAGCCTTTAACAACTAATCTTTCCTTTTGTCTGTCAACACTCCCATCACTATTGTACTTAGTCTTGTAGACCCATTTAATACCAATCTTAAGCTTCCAAGTATCATTCTTGTGAATATAATCTATCTCTTCTTGCATTGCTTACACCCAAACCTCATTAGTACATGCATCTTCAAA
>JZKD02S1651417.1:608513-631788 GCA_000966675.3 Picea glauca
CATCTCTTTTCATCCCCCCTCCCCACATCAAAAGGAAATAAATAGCCTTGACATAGACATGTCAAGACCTAGAACTAAACCTAGACATAACAAGACCTAGACATGGCAAGAACTAGAGAATGCCCTAGAGATATTATATGACCATGATGTAGACCATAAACTAGACCACGAAATAGTGCTATATCTTGACATAAACCATGACCTAGACCCCCCTAGCTCCATCTAATCCTAGGCATAACTTATATTCAACTGTTAACCCCCTCTACACTCAAGCCCTGAGTGCACTATGCGTATACCTTTTGTATAACCCTTTCACCCACATCACCCATATCTTTGTGCTCTAACCATTTCTCTATCCTTGAAAACACTTTTAATCCTAATCCCTTAGGCCTTAGTTGTCCCCATATCCCTATACATATTTATTCATAAAAATGTTTGGTCTATAATAAATGTTATACCTATTGCATTAAGAGCATGTACATGCTCTTTTGACTTGATTGAGTTATAGATGTTGGTCATTTATGCTCAATAGGAATGTGCACATGTTCCTAGAATGTGCATGCACTTTAGTGTACACACATTCTAGAGATGCTTGTGCATCCTTACTGGGCATATTTTGGTGCCAAGCACACTCCACTACCTCATCTATCTCAAGGCAAATAATTAACCCATGACATATTCACACAAAATAGCGTGCACAAACATTTTTTTTCTTATTTTAGTCTTCTTGTTTGATTCATAGAGAGCTTTTTGCTATTTCTAGAGCATTGTAGGAAAATTTGGAAGACGAATTTGTCCATGTGAAATTGGAATTGTTGTTTGTACCTTCTTGTGTCTTCTTGTAACTGGAAGAAAAATTTGTCGAAGTGCAATTGGAATTTTTGTTTGTATCTTCTTTTGTCTTCTTGGAATTGGAAGACAAATTTGTCCAAGTGCAATTGGAATTGTTGTTTGTATATTATTTTGTCTTCTTGGAATTGGAAGAAAAATTTGTCCAAGTGGAACTGGAATTGGAATTATAATTGGAATTACTAGTTGTGTCTTATTTTGTGATACAAAGAAAAAATTCTCCACTTGGTTGTGCCTTATTACATAATACAAAGGAAAATTTGTGGTGGGGTGTTTGGAAGACAATTTTTCTCTTTAAACATGGGGAACCAACATATTTTAGAAATAAAGTCCCCGAGAAAAGAGAAACCAGTCTAAAAGGTAGAATAAGAAAGAGAAAAGGAAACGTTATGTATGTTAAAGCGTAGGCTTTCAGAAGAGGGAATTCCAATTTCTAGTGAAATATATGTCGCTATTGTTTCTCCTCCATCACTAGAAGCAAAGCGCAAGAGTTCATCAGAGATAAATCCATCCAGTATCTATTCAAGACAAATTGTTGTGTGTTATCAGACTAATCAGTAAGAATATAAACTTCACCTTAGAGTATTGTCATATAAACTAGTTCAGAGAGGGACAAAGGACATACCTTTTAAATGATGTTTGATCCTCGCTAGTATTGTCCTTCTTTCTCAATATTTGGATTTGTGAAATGGTGAACCTGCTTAAGAAGAAAAAACAACAAAGAGAGAGAACAACAATATATATATATATATATATATATATATATATATATTCCAATAAATTTAATGTATAGGATCAAGGAATTATACAATAAAAGTAAAGACACCTTTATAGGGAAGAAATATATTGTTGCATTATATTAAAGAGAAGTGGAGATTACAACCCATGCCTTGATGTTGCATGGTCCCTTCCAATGGTTCTTTGCTCAAACACACACACCTTTTCTCCAATGCCTTGATGAAGAATATCCACAACTTGATTGAGAGAACTAAAGAAAAGCTATCTCAAGTATAATCTATAGTAGAATTCTTCATGCATAAATCAGCCTTAGCCTTTTCCATGAAAGATCCCTCTCTTTATAGGATGAAAGAGGGATGGATGAGGAGATCAGGATGAACCCACTAAATTAGGGAAGCAAGTAAGATCCAAATCGATCGGAAGCCACCTCATCTTCTAGAAGATTCCCTTCTAGAACTTTCATGAATTTATCATTTTCCCCTTGTTTAAGCATGGTTTCACCCTATGCACAAGAAGAAAGAAAGGACGTCACAGTCCAGTTTGGTACAAGGGGTGATGATCAAGCATCGTCGCACTACAAGCATAGAGAAAGGGGTGACAACCTCATTTTCTATAGTTTTTAAGGAGGAAAAGGTAATCTTCTTTCCTTATGGAGAAAGTCTTTTTTAGTTTCATCAAGGAACATGAAGTGTGAGTCATACACATATCGTTAGATGATCACTAGGGTGACCAAAATAATGTGTAATAGAATTTCCCCTAAAGTATGAAGTTGGAACCTGTGACAACTGAAGTACTTTGTAGAATGTGTGTGTCGAAAACAAGGAGCGCATCGGTCGGGAACCTGCAAAGCATCAATCATCTGCATAATAATATACCATCTTTGAGGTAGGCATTCCCATACTTAGAATACAAGTGAATCTAATCATAATTTTCAAGTGATTCATGGCCACTAAACATCACCGTGGATCCATGTAATCATGATTTATCATAGCCACCAGAAATACACTATGGATATATGCGCTTAAAGAATTCAAAATCGTAGATAGCCACGAGAAATACACAGTGGATCTATGTGTTAGCATAAAATTTTGAATACTCCATCGCAACTTGGACTGATATATTGAGATCCAGGGTATTCATTTCTGTCGTCCTAAGTACGAATCTAACCATGTGATTACATTTGTTGAAGTTGAACATGGTAGAAACCACTTGATTACCGGTCATTAATGGATACTGTTAACAAGTGCGAGGGAAATCACCATTTATGTTAATGACTCCCAATGTACTCTAGTACAATCCAAAGAATGTGAATGAATGAGTTGAAGTTGAACACCCGATGGAATCTTCCAATTAGGGGTCAATGATGTGAACCCACTGTTGAAAGCGGGGAGACCTATCATTGAGGTATGCATGTTCCAAGGTACTAAATTATTTCTAGGTCTTGTTCCTGGATAATGAGTTGAAGTCAACAGGAAAAGACTCATCATAGGAGGGCCCTAACGTATCCCCCATAAATGACACGAAATGTGTAACATATTTTAAGTAGATCAGATTATGAAGTGATATAAATCTGACTCGGGGAAGGCCGACATGGTAGAATTTTTTATAATTGCAGATGGCCGACTCGATAGAAGGATTGTTTGGGTTAGACTTATCTTGAACATATGAATGACATGACAAATGTATTAGCTATATTGACTCAAGGAGGACCCAACATATGAACTTGTGGATGGTCAAACGAGAGACAAATGGATTTCCCAACCCAGATACAATGATGAAAAGGGGGTGTCATGTTCAAGAGCGACTGGCTGCCACAGTTAACACAAATACAAAAACACATTTCTTCCCAATTCCTCCCCACCATTTATGGTGAGTACATATTTATTTTTACGCAATATTGAGGAGGATAACATATGCTTGTAATATAATGTCATCCTTCGGATGATTCCCTTGGAGTATTTTTAACAAACTCTAATAAGGAGTGGTTTGGTCCCATATGAGCCTTTCAATGCTTGTTTTACAAGCCCAAAGAAAGAAAAATCAAGGGTTTTTCATGTTTAGAGAGTATGGAAAACACTTAAAGAAAACTCCAGAAAAGTAATTGTTCCTAAGTTAGTCTGATGCGACTAAAAAAGAGATAATCCACTTCTCACCAAATGTGTTTTCAAATAATTTTACGAGCGTGAAAAGAACAAGTTCACTCGTCTATATTTTTGTGTTTATGGAGTGTGAAAAGAGCTTAAAGGATACTCCATAGGGTTCATTTTTCATATTACCAATGTGAGTTCAAAAAAACTATAAAAGGTTACTCGATTACATTCTCATGGTTTCACGAGCGTGAGAAAGAATTAAGACTCTACTCAGAGTTTTTCCTAAAAAACCCAAAAAACATCTGTACATAAGAAAAATATGCAGAAACAAATAAAAAAGGGTGGACCCATGTTCAAATGTCTCATCTCTAGACCTTTTAATCTGCAATAGTCAACACTTCCCAAAGTTGGTTAGACTTTAGGGCATGGATAAAATATAAAAATAATTAAAATTTTCAATAAAAATATGGTAAAAAAACAATAAAATAGGCCAAAACACCATTTTATCATTTCATTTGTAAATTTACCTAAATAGTGCCACAAAACCCTTTTTCTCCCCAAATTTCAACCGTCGATTTCTAAGCGTGTGGTGGATCATTTTGCGAGCTGTCTCCATCAAATAGGTAATATTATTCCGCTTTATCCTTTCATGGTTTCAAATTTTGTTTTCATAAGTTAAATTTGGATCTTAGGTCGATTCTTTGGGGCTACCTACGCATTGAGATCGTCGCAAGTCCACTATATCATGAACTTCGATGATCTTGCATCATCGTAGGAGACCCCATAGACAGGGTGTGATGACGTCACTTTGCATGAAAGCGAAGCCCTATGATGACTGCAATCAAAATTTTGAAAAGATAATTTTAACTAGAAAAAACTCCAGGAATGAAATTTTTATGGTTCTAATCTTCTTTTAATGTTCCTTGGTAGGATTTCTTGGTCAAGATGATGGAGTGGCATGAGTGAGAGCATGAGGAAGATGATTATTTTGTCAAGAATGACCCAGGCATAGTTATGTCTTAAGGAAATGTGGGTTACTCAAGCTTTTCATGATTTAGGGCATGAGAGCCGAATTGAGGTTGCTAGAGTATTTGGTCCACATGTGGGATGTGAACGAACAAGCCTTTTGCATGGGTGTGCATACACTGACATTGGATATAGAGGATATCTATTTTTTGACAGGGTTCTCTCAATGTGGTTCACGGGTATCACTCATAGGCAACAGGCATGGAGGAGAACCTATGGACTACTATGTTCGTGATCATTGTGTGCCTAGTATGGAAAACCACAGCGGCAAGGTGGCCATTAGAGATGTTCGGGATTTACCGTTGCGGACCATCCTTTATACCATTACCCACATGTTAGGGAGTGTAGCTCCCCACATGTCTTTGAAAATCCATTTTCAGTATGCGATAGAGTGCATGGAACCCAAGGTCTTCAATTGGTGTGAGGGTGTCCTGAAGAGCATGAAAAAACAACTCACAAAGTGTCGAAATGGTTGGTTTAAACAATTTGGATACAAGTCCATTTTGGTGTCCTTATTTTTAGAGAGAGTTCTTGTCCTATGTCTATAGGTGGAGTGGGGTATACCCACTCCACAAGATCCACAGATGAAGAGGTGGGTGGATCTAATGGCTCATCATGGTGGCATTCCTATCATCAAGTATGACGATGTTTTCTTCCAATGGTTGAGGAATCATATTATCATGGTGGAACACTATGCATATGCTGGGACAGATTTTTGTGAGGATCCTGATTTATCTCTTCCTAAGGGATCTCATTGGGGGGACATAGGTAAGAAGGAGAATTTTGTTTATATAATGTTTTTTGACATTTTAATTATATAAAATGTTTTTGTGTCATCTATCCAAGACTAATCAATTTCTCTCAATAATGCATATGTGGGGCCTTGTTGTCCTCCGAGATCATCTCCCATCTAGAGGTGAGGAGAGAGAGGTGCTATAACAGAGGTAGCTTTTGCGGATCTCGAGGCTATTGAACAGAACCTGGAGGGACTAACCGTAAATGTCCTCGATGCCATGATGGACGAACTTCCTAGGCACTATCAACACCACACAGTTGGTGTATCTGCATCTATCAATCGATTGCTCCACAAAGTAGCACGAAAAGTCACTTTTTATAGCAAGAATCATCCTTGATGATTTTTGTACATGAAACCATGAGCTTCACTTTTTGATATTTTGGTCCTTGGACAAACACGTTTTTGTAACTTTTGTCGTTATAAATATAAAGGTCCTACATGCTTACTTGTCCTTTCTTTAAAATGTGTGTTTGGATTTATAAAAGATGCAAATGTCTATCTAATACATAATTATCCAATGCATCTGTCAATGTATTTAGACATCTAGGAATATGTTGATACTCAATGTAATCAAAATGTCTTTCCAAGAGGCGAATTCGTAAATATACCCTTAACAAATTAGGAATGCGGATGGAATAAATGTTACTCAATTGTAGAACTACTAATCATGAATCAAGTTGTACAATAAGATGATGGATTCCAAATGAAATGGCGTCAGTTAACAAATCAATAACTACACTGTATTCCATGATATTATTAGTTGCACGACTAAGGCAAACACCACGTAGACTGATCAATTCATCTGTAGGTGCATATATTTCCAATGCAACAGATGTTAGGTTCTGAGTACTGTGACTAGATCCATCAACAAATCCAATATAGGGTAGAGGAGACACCGACATCTAGAAACCAAGAACAATGAAAGGTAAGCAGTTGAAAGGCAGAACCAAAAACGAAAAAAGCACACTAGTGTATGATACACTAAAAATACAAAGCACTCATGCAAACATGGTTTAATCATTGTAATTATTCAAGTAAAGCCCATTTTTGGGTTCACTCAAACGAATTCCATCATAATCTACCAGCTCATAAGCCCCTTTCTCTAACACTCATTTCACGATGTATGAGCCATGCCACATGGGCTCGAATTTACCAGCCCCTAATAATTCATGATCCTGTTCGTAAAGGAGAACTAGATCACCCTCGGAAAAAACATGTGGTTTGACATGCTTGTCATATTGAGATTTGACATGTTTATTTTGATTTTCAATGACCAAGGAGACATCATGACGAGTCTTGTCTAATTTCATTAAATATAAGAGATGTTCCTCTTCAATCGAGGTGTTAGCAAGAAGTTCGACAAGTAGTTTCAAAGATGGGATTTCACATTCAATCAATAGAATAGCTTCAATACCATATACTAACTAGAAAGGTGTGAACCTTGTGGTAGATTTAAAATATGTCTGATAGGCCCATAATGTCGAAAAAATCATTGTGTGCTAGCTTGACTTGTAAATTCCTACCATTCGTCAAAGCATAGTAGTGAGAAACTTGTTGATCGCTTCAACCTGGCCATTGGCCTATGGATAGTAAGGTGTTGAGTTTTCATATCGAAGACCCAACTTCTCGTTAAGTTCAAACATCATGAAATTATGAAAATGACCACCATGGTCAGTGACTATGGCTTGAGGGACACGAAATCTATTAACGATATGATTGAATATGAATAATGCTACAGTTTTCCCAGTATTATCAAATGTAGGCATCACCTCATCCCATTTAGTGAAATAATCCATGGCTACAATAATGTATCTATTGTTCTAGAGTCTATACTTAAGGCTTTAAAAAGTACAGTGTCTAGGCATCCGAAATTTAGTAAGATGTAAAAAGGAGAAGGGCATACCTTTGGGAAAGGAAGCTAGGGTTGATTTCTAGGTTGTCGCTACTTGGCTTCCAACTATTCTTGGATGTTTATATCCCTTTCAATTGCAACCCATGAATGTTCAAGTTATACTCGGGTGTTATCCATTTTAAGTATGGTATCAAAGAGATTTAAAGTGATATGGGTTTGATCTATCAAATCGGGTTCAATATTGGGTTGTCTTACAACAGGGACAGTCATAGAGGAACATAAAATTTAAAGAAATCTGAGAAGTTTTATGCTGTATCAATTTGATTTTATAAAAGATAACTTTAGAAATCAATATTAAAAGAAAATTGCAAACCAAAGGCCTTTTTCTATAACTGTGTTATATTTGAAATAAATGGTGTATGAATTATGGGAAAAAATTAAGCTGCCTATAGAATAAATCTCCTATCGAGAGAGAATCTCACTCTGTAAACAGAAGAAGAAAATAAGATAAGAAATAGTCCGATGAAGTATAAAATGTGACAATCTAAAGATTCATAGGTCTTGTACCTGTTAGTAGCCGATACAGGGGAAAAAATGTAAACAATAGATAGCTTAAATATTAATCACTGCAGTAGAAGTTTTACTAAATTGCAATGCAACATTCATCAGATATATATAAGTGAAATAAGAATGAATATGAAATAACATAGAGAACAAAATCATAACACAGTAGTGACGGAATTAGGAATCTCCAGATTGCTTTGTATTTAGTCTTGAAAAGAGACAGTCTCTATTACAATTAATAAAAAAGGTCCAGCCTTTTTTTCTTTCTTCAAAATGTATATTTATACAAAATTCTTTTATGCTGGAATCTCAATAGTTCCAGAGGTTTTTGATTACAATCAAGGAGTCAAAATGTTTTGTTTCTTTATCTCTGTTCTCATTTGGTACCCGAAACCTGCCTCTTCGCATGCTCCATGCAAATAATGCACTTCTCCACCAACTGTGATATCAAATTAGATGGCTCTGCTTGATTATTTGCCTCAAACATATAGCATTATTTCATCAATAGTGACAACATTCCCTCCACATGCTGATCTTTGTCATTGATAGAGCATAACAACATACTCGGTTTAATTAGCCATTTGTCTATTTTCACTATGTCTATTTGAGTTATTTGTGATATTTCGGCTAATTCTCTTTCTTCATTTTCCTTGATATTTAGCATATATTTAGCTGTATTGATCTGACCCAGTATCTCCATGACACTTTCACCATCAGAACCCAAACAAATCTCACTTAACAAACCAAAAATTTCTTCGCAAGATTTCTTTAGCTTCGAAGCTTGTTGTTTGACTTCGGATATATTTCGCTCCCATTCTTTCAACAAGATATTATCCCTGGCCTACTCTGCGATGGGAAAACTAGAACTACTACTTGCTTCTCTTCTCAGTGTGGCTATAATAGCCTCCTGGAATGCCACCCGAGCTGCTTTGACATCTCTTTCTTTAAGAGAGAGGTTTTCCAACACTTGATCGATGAGTTGGAAGCTGCCTTGAAATGTTTCCACTTTTGCAAGAAAACCCTGTTGTGCTGTCGATAACCTTTTTCTGATCTCTATTGCTTGGGATTGAAATATCCTGATATCGATTACCTAGCTTTTGGAAAATTCTAGTTTGGCCCGAAGCTGGTCTATCAATTCTCCTTGCTAGCTTATCTGAGTTTGACTCATCTAAACCTTCAGCTGTGTCTATTCGATATCGACTTTAAGCTGCTCGATTTCTTTTTGATCTTTTATTGTTGCTTTCTCTAAAGTTGCACTTGCTTGATCTTTAGCAACAACCTATGCTGTAGATAGTTTAGCCTCTAGTGTATTGATCAAACGATTCTTTCACTTTAGATGATCCTTTAGGGTTTGGACTGAATATTGATTCGTTGTGGCGAAAACACTCAATGTTCCTGCTATTTGCGTCGCGAATTCTACTTTCTTCATATCTTTCCCATCAGTTAAAATTTTAAATTTCTTAGATACAATACCTGCCTCTTGGTAGAGTTCTTGTCTCACAACCACTTTCCTCTTCTTATAAAAGAAGAATTCATTCAAAGGTACCTCTTCAACTGATATAGGTGTTAATTTTTCCCCCAAAATCCAACCCGCGTTCGAGATTTCCTTTGCAGACTATAGGGGGTAATGTAGGTGATGGGATTGTCGACTTGTTTAGAATATTTATCGGGAGTAATGTCCGAAGTTGAATCGCTTGGAGGACCGGACGCCTCAGCTTCATGTTTCGGGCCCCCAACTTTCTCTTCTTTATCCTATTGTTCTTCTTGGTCGGGCACTGAATCTTTGGAGCCTTCGTCCTTTGTTTTCTACACCTCTATGGTCGTCGGATTCTCACCACGTAATATTGGAGGGAGGCAACTCCACCTATGATTTTGGAATCTAACAACATTGGCCCTCTCTTCGAGTGACAGGGTTTCTATTCGAGCCAAAACCTCGTCATAAGATTTTGCACCTCGGAAAATATCATCGTGAGGCAAATTCTCATGCTCAAATCATTTGAGGCCACAACTGGCCAAATGATTACTCATGAACCTATGTGGATCGTGTTTCTTGAATTTGATATGAACCAAATTTATGTCTTCTAGGGCTGTTGTCTCGGCCTTTGCATGCCCAAAGTCTAATAATGAATAGGTGTTTAACTTAATAGAAAAAGGTGGCCATTCCTTTTTTGAATACCCTTTTAGTTCTTTACTTATACCGCTAATTACAGTTTGCCTGGTGATCTCACGATAACCCATCCTGTCAGGTATAAGTAAGGGTAAAGCATGCGAAGGGACAGAAGCACCGAAAACCCTGATGTATGAGAATTCTTTTGCCACATACCAATTGGCCACTCTGCTTAAATTTTCTGTGATGCTATCCGATATCCTGGGTGGCCGATTACAAAAGATGGCAACATGCATGGGTACCATCACCCAGTTGAAGATTTCGTATATGAAATCCGAATCCTTGTCCTCCCAAATCTTAGAATGGTATACATGGATTGGCTCAACATCCGATGGAGCCCAGCTCCAATTCATCAAGGGAAAAGGCCTCATGGAACATATTGCGTCCATGAGATATGCAAACATAAAAAATGAAGCAACTTTCCCTCTCTCTTTCTGCATCTAATATTCTGTAATCCGACTGGTAAGGCTATCTGATAACATTTTGTCCCAGTCAAAAGAAGAGCCTTTTGCTACTGATTGTATCAAGGGAACCCATTGGAGGAAAAAAAGCGTGGTGTCTTCCCTCCCATACAATCTACAGGTCATCATCACTACGTATTTGAACTGTGGTTCCAAAGAAGATATTAAATAAATTCCATTGTTGTCTTCCCTGAACTTCGCTGGGTGTGAGACCCAATCCTTGATCAAATCAGATAAACGTTTCACATATTTCTCACATTCCTTCTATTTAAAACCATCTAGAAAATCTGCATTGTATGTGAAGTCTGACGTGGGTGGTAATTTGTACATAACCTGTAAGCTTTCTGGTCTGAATGTCCCAATAGTGACCCCCTGCTCACTGATGATGGTTCTGGTAGGGATGTCTACATGATCTAGCACCCATCGGATCATGTCATAGTAAGGTAGAAGACGTGGCTGGGCCGCTACTTTGTGCATCTCTACCTAGACGATGATCTTGTATTTGGTAGTCATGTCGTCTATCTCATTGTCATTGGAATCGTTCGAGTAGTTCACCAACTGTGATTGCAACACCTATGAGACGTATGACTAGGTTCGTATGGAATCAATGCTTCGAGGTGAATTATCCAAAATATTATCAAAACCTTGTCCTGAAACCTCAGTGATTTCCTTGGATGCTTTTCGCGGGGCCATGACAGGGGATTGTAACTTAGCTCTTCTGCAATAAAAATGTGTATACATATAGAAGTTAGCTTATTGAGAAAAATTTCTCTGTGCAAGATAGAAATGAACTTTACGAATAAAATAGGAAGCAAAAGATCTATATCTTCAAAAATTTAACACATCGATGTCCTTACAAATAGAACGGTCCAATCATAATTAGATAATGATTTTGGCAATAAAAACCATATCCTTACTTTGCCGTTTTTCCTTATTTCCAATTAATGCCATAAAATTCGACGGTTCGTGGCACAAGTTGATGCAAGGAACATTTGAGATTACCTTTTAAACTGCACATTATTATGATTTTCATTAAACATTGATTAGGCTGGCTTGGATTCCTTAATCAGGATTTAAATCAACATTTCGGCATTCGCCGTATCGGGACTTTTAACTTTGACCTTTCGAGCCTCTAAAACCCGAGATTGTGATGATTAGATTTAGTTAAGTGAGGAAATAATTAGATTAAGTGTTTTATTAATCATGTTTTAATTTATATCATGATTTTGTGGCTTGGGGCTTCGAGGGTATAGTTTCCAAGCGGAACGTATGCCGAGTCGTGAAATCCTGAGAGGCTTTAACCATGGTCAAAACTAAACACTCTGGACATTAACCTGGGTTACTTATGTGAGGATCTCACGGCTTCGTCTTTCGGGGTTTTAGTGGTAATGTTTTAGGAGAGAGTGAATGCTGAGACACAAAGTCCTGACAACATTTGATTGGGGTTTACATGGTCCCACTCTTAGCTTTCACCTGAGGTAAGATTTTGAAACTTTTCACGACCTCGCACATCGGGGTTTGTAAATCTTGTGACTTGTAACTCTCGAAGAGCGATATTCCGAGGTACGAAGAGCAACAACCTTCGTTTAAAGATAAAAAGTGGTAACTTATGAAACATCACATCCCCCGCTATTTCGCATGTCAAGACTACTGATATCTTTAGTAAGTGAATATCACGAAGAGAAAAAGAACTTAAGAACTGACATTTGAATTTTTAAAATAGATTTGAACAAAATAAAAAAGGTGGCCCCGACATAGGCTCCAACTAGGGATCCTGTTTCCTTGTGAGGTAGGAAGAACAGTATACCACGTTCCTATATTGGGTAAATGGAGTCACTGGTTTCACTTCTGTGAAACTTGCTTTAGGGAAAAGATAAAACGAGGGAAGAAAAGATTTTTATCTTTTACTATTGTAAGGCTTTTCAATACTCAAATATGTTTCTCACTCAGCTATAGTCCCTTTCGCATATTTCTCTTTCTCTTTACTGAGTTTAGGTCTTCATTAGGACAAATCAAAACAGTTCTAGGAAATCCAATAGATCTTTGCAATTTTTTATCTTACATTCAATGGAATTTATGGCATTTTTTAATCGGGGAGTCCTGTATGGACTTAGGATGTGGATCTGGTCTCAAGAAAGTTGATTACCAGAGTTGAGTGATATTCATGTATAACAACCTTACAGATATCTTAGATATTGCTTCACTGTCAATGGGCCTATTCAGTACCCCAGTGAAGTTATCTGCCCCTTTTCTATTGAATTTCCTTTCACCACTTCGAAATGTATTTATGCGTTTAAATGCTGAGACGAGGGCAATCATTTCTGAATTTCCTTTCATTGTCTCTTCAGAATAGATGTACAATTAGATATGACTTTCCTTTCATCATCTGTCTTATAATTTTATTTTTAGAATACAAAGCGGGGGAAATCAGATTGTATGAGGGGTGATATCTATGTAATATTTTACAATGTAGGTCTGTCAACTTACTTTGATTACTTGGTGCCAACCTTCCTTTGACTTTCACACCACCTTGGGTCCACAGGGAGAAAAAGGGGAAAAATTTTTCTAGGGGTTTTCCTTTGAGTAAGCATTAACCCTTAGAAACTGTTGAAAAACCTAGAAAATTCAGGATCCACCTACGCATAACTTGTTTAGTTAGATACCGAGGAGCTGTGAAGACCAACCTTCTTTCCAAAACACACTTACAGCTTTCAAAGTTTAAACATAATCTCTTCTCCCTACGTATATAAATCCAAAACGACATTTGGCATTTTTAAGAAGACAAATCTAAGGACCGAAAGAAAGGTGACGGACAGATGTTTGTATGTTGTGGGGTAGGGGTCGAAAATTAAAACCGCTTTTTTGAAAACCCTTCCCCAGAGATGCTTCACTTTCTGTTTGTTTTAACTACCACCTATCTGTGTTTTAAGTTAAAATTATTATGGACCAGAGAAAGTAATTGTACTTTTTAATAATCAATTAAGTAAGAACATTAGATTTATGGGACCTTTATGATGTTTTTAGAGATCTCTACTTTCTTAAGGAACATAATTTTCAGGAGTTTGTGCTTTTACCTTACCATTTTTAAAATAATTGAAAACCTTTTCTCTCACCTATTTTCGGCGAATGCAAATCTCTGATACATGAATTTTTGTTTTGTCCATTCGTTCGTTTAGTTTGCAAATCGAAATCCTGTAAACACAAAGAGTGTCCTTTTTAAAGAAAAAAGTTAAATGTATTTGAAAACCATGTATCTCTACTTATATTGACCTAAAAAATAAAAATCGACAACTTACCTTTAGGGAATCATGAAATATAAAGCAAATACAAACCGATATATACAATGGAAAACCTCTAAGAACTAATTATGTCATGTAGTGTTTTAGATAACGCCCATTGACAGGGGTGTTGAAGATTTTACCATCCAGATTTTCTAATAAAAATGATTTTTTTCCTTCGGAAGTTGCGACTCTAAATGGTCCATACCAAATATGATCAAATTTACTGTGTTTCACCGAATATTCCTTCCTAGCATCCCATATTAAGACCAAATATCCTAGAAGAAACTCTCTATCTTTTGTCTTATGGTCAAATAATGTTTTCATGTCGTCTTGATATTTTTGCAATCTTTTGTCCACCTCGACCCTATGCTGTTGTAATTCGATCAGCTGATTTATTCTCCTTGTGACGTGGTTTGGTTCTTCTTTCTCATGTTGCCATAGTTTCATCACAGGAAGTGCCAAGTTTATAGGTAATACCATGTCAGTCCCGTATACCATATGGAAAGGAGAAATACCGATGGATTTTTTTGTGCCAATCCAATTTTCCCATAGTGTGTATTTTCAATGTATATGCCAGGATATCTTGTTGTCATTCAAGTCTTTCTTAATTATGTTGATCAGACTCTTGTTCGAAGATTTGGCCAGTCCATTTTTTTTGGGATAATATGTTGTATAATGGCCGAGTACAATATTCTAATTTTAGCAAAAACTGATCATAGCCATAGATTTAAAAGCCTGAGCATTATCTGTTACTATCTTTCGGGGGCAACCGAATCTAGATAAAATATTTTCTTCTAGGAAATCTATTACCACCGAATCTATATCCCTCCTGGTAGGAATAGACTCTACCCATTTAGTAAAGTAATTTGTGGTGGTTAAGATCCATTTGTGTTGAGCACTGGAATGGGGGTTAATTTCGCCTATAAAATTCAGTCCCCACTACTGAAAAGGAGCCTCTGTTTTGACTGGAACTAAAGGTAATGCTGGGAGTTTATGCTTTCTTGCGAATAGTTGGCAAGGGTTGCAAGCCCTGACTTTGTCATTTACATCTGAGAAAAGTTTAGTCCAATAATACCCTGCCCTCAGGATTTTATAAGTTGTCGCTCTTCAAGCGTGATATCCCCCACACACTCCTTCGTGGAATTCTCTTATGACCTTCTCTGTTTTAGATTCAACCAAACAGACCCACAGGAAGCCAAGTGGGTCCTTCCAAAACAATTTACCCTCAGATATACAGTATTTGACCGCATGTAGTTTTATCATTCTGGCTTTGGATGGAGATAAATCACTTGGGCAGTTCAAAGTCGATAGGTAGGATACTATGTTTTTGTACCAGTCAGAGGATGTAAACTTCTCTTCGATCCTGACTTCACTTGTTTGCTCATAGAGCTCATTAATATCTTCCTCTTCTCCACATCCCTGTATGCTATTTATGTCGAGGGCTCTGTAATTGGATTCAGCTAAGAGTTTAGTCAAACCTTGACCCTTTATCAGCTTCGTCATCTTTATTTCTAGATCAAATTCTTGAATTTTTGCGAGCCACCGTCCCCTTTTTCCATCACTATCAGGCTACACTAGAATGTCTTTTATAGAGGTAGTAGGTACATACGTGATTATCTTGGAATGCAATACATAAGTCCTAAAATCCTTTAATGCCTTTACCATAGCATACACTTGTTTTTCCATTATATCGTATTTTAGTTCCATGTCTCTGAGACTTTTTCTAAAAAAGGCTATCGGTTGTTCAAAACCCTCCTCATTTTTCTGGAGGAGCACTGCGGCAATAGTGTGCTCAAAAGCAAATGAGAAAATGAGAAAATTCTTTAGATAGTTTGGGCTTGCTAGTACAGGTGCCTTGCTTATAAACCTCTTGATGCGTGCAAATGATTCTTTGGCCTCTACTATCCATTTTACCTCGTTGTTTCTTTTAACATACCTGTGATTAATTTCACAATTTCAACAAAGTTTGGAATGAACCTTCTCAAAAAGTTTATCTTTCCTAAGAATGACTGGATTTCCTTTACATTTCTAGGAATATTTATTGTGTCTATAGCTTGAACCTTGCTGGGATCAATTTTAATTTCGTCTTGGGACACAATATGGCCCAGGAGTTTACCTTCCTGCATGGCGAAGTGAGACTTTTTAGGATTTAAAAACAGACCGAACCTGCGACATTTTTCGAAAGTCTGTTTGAGATGTATTAAATGGTCTTCGTCAGACTTAGAAAAACTGGTTAGATCATCAAGGTAGATAACTACAAACTTGTCTCTTTCGTTGACAAAAGCGATATCCATAGCAAGTTGTAAAGTGGCACCTGCATTCATTAGACCAAAAGGAATTTTATCATACATGAATGTACCCCAGGGTGTAGTGAAAGCTGTTTTTTCTTTATCTTGTTCGTTTACAGCAATTTGATTGTACCCAGAGAAATCGTCGATCATAGACATCCTATTTGCTCCGACTACCTTTTCTAAGATGTGATCCATTTTAGGTAAAGGATAGTTGTCTTTTAGGGAAGATTTATTTAAATTGTTGAAATCAACACACAGTCTAATCTCTCCACTCTTTTTTCTAACCGGAACCAAGTTTGCCACCCAATCAGAGTATCTCAGTGGTACTATTATTTTCACGTCTAAAAGCTTTTTGACTTCTCTTTCAACTACGGGTAATAATATATGGTTGATTTGTCTAAGATTTTGCTTAAAGGGTTTGATACCAGGCTTCAGAGGTATCTTGTGTTCAATCACGGTAGTGTCATAAGTCCTAAGCTCTTTGTAAGACCAAGCAAAAACATCTTTATACTTATTTTTCACCTCAGGAGGAAGATACTTTGATATTTTCACCATCCTGGGTTCTTCTTTTGTCCCTATATCGCAATCTTCAACCTCTTCTGGTTGGGGTTGAAGAGTAGATTTTAAAGGCATGTCATTTTGATCGAAAAGTCTCTTCAGGGGGATTAGTCCCTTTGGAATCTGATTATTTTTTAAAACTAACATGCGATGGTTGGCAATTTTTTCTCAGAACTCCCGAGGGTCTTCTCCTTCTTGCATGATCCACATGTGATCATTTTGATTCTCTTGATCGATGTGGGTTTCAGAAAAGTCACCCACTTCTTAGAGGAACTTTCTAATCTATTTTTCATCCTCGAAAACCTGCGAGTGTTGTATGTTGTTCGGGATGGATGGTCTGTTCCTTACCTCTATATGTTATTTTAATTTAAAAGTCGTAAGGGGAGCGAAAGTCGAGGCTTCCTTGGCTAATGAATCGGCCTACAAATTTTCAGCACGTGGTATGAAGTGGATATTTACAGACGAGAAGAAATTTTCCATTAGATCCCAGGCACAATTTCTATACGCTCTCAATATCGGGTGTTTGGCCTAGTACTGTCGATTTATCTATTTGACTATCAAATCAGTCTCTCCTTATACTTCTAGGTTCTTTATGTTCAGTTTCTTGGCAACTTCCATTCCTAAAACTAAAGCTTCATACTCACATACATTCTTAGTGTAGTTTATATCCCATTGAAGCTTGTAAGAAAAAGGGACGACAAACCTATTTTCAGGTGCCACAAAAAGTACTCCTGCATCGGCTCCTTCACATGACAGAGCACCGCCAGTTTTTTTTTTCCAGACCCCTGTACTATACATATTTTCTGAATCTTTCTCGTCTATGCAATTTTCTTCTGTGCAACTATCTATACCATCATCAAAAGACAAAATACAATTTCTTAGATCTTGATCAACAATGTAAACAGGAAAATTGTTAGGATTCTGAGGATCACTCACGGTATAGGCTAATCTCATTTCCCTGTATAACCTAGTAAGTTGCCCACCAAATACAAGAATTTTGGCATAAGTCATGTCCAATTGAAGGGATCCCCCAAGTTTGTCTCCCCACGACCTTGATAACAGTAATCCATATTTTGGAGGGATATCAACAATAACTACATCTATAAGAACACTTTTGACTGGGACCTGTGCAAGGGTGACTACTAAATCTTTTATCATACCTAAGCACTTGAATCTTCTTGAATCAAAAGAGTAGAGATCTCCATAAGGTCGAGTGATCTCGAAGCCCAGTCTATCCATAATAGCTTTGGGCATCACATTATGTGAAGCTCCAGAATCTAGCATGTAGTTATGTAGTAGTCGATCATGCACATTTAGGGTTATATAGAGAGGGGAAACGGTGTCTCCGGCGCCCTCAAAATGTGGACTGAAAGTGATATTTGGCTTGTCATCTTCCAAATTCATTTCGTCTGATCGACTTTCTAGGTCCGAACAACCTATCACCTTGGTTATCTATTTTCAATATGCAGGTTTTTTTGCTAATTCAACCAGCGGAATCGGTATTTTGATCCTATTTATTTCATTTTCGACAATAAAACCACCGCCACCTTTGTCCGTTTGTTTGGTTAAAACCTCGAGGTCTTTCTTCTCTAACTTATTTGTCTGAGTTGATTTATTACTCATGAGCTTAATTACCAGTGAGGGTGTTTCGACTGTCTTGATTTCCTTAGTTTGGGTCTCAACTTCCTTTGTTTTGAGGTTCAACGAGTCTGCCTCCTTTGTTTTGTTGTTAGAAGTTTCAGTCTCTTTCAGGATAGGCACATATAGTTCACCTCTAGGGAGAATTTTCTTCGGCTGAGGGATCGATGTGGATTTGTTTTTAGACCTCAAGTGATACCTCGCTTGGACCCCAGCTGTCATGGAATCAGACATTTCTTGGCATACAGTGAAGTCATTGTTGTTTATATCATTTTCTTTATTTGACGGTTGGGGTGTGTTCAATGACCTCTCATAATATTCTTTAGTTACATAGGGTTGAGTGCATTCGTCGACCAAATTTTTCATGTCTTCCTCAAGTCCCTCGAAATATTCCAGGTCATTTCCTCCTATAAAATTTTCATTTTTTAAAGGGGTTTGGATTTTATGATCTTCATTTTTAACCTCCCTTTATTGATTTTGAGGGTTGGGGTTTCTTTTGAATTCTTTTTTAATGAAAGGATCACTCTTGGATTGGTCTAGATACATTCTGGAAATCTTATTCATCAATTCTTTAATTACCCTATCCATATCATCCATTTTTTCATCTGTAGATCTATTAGATCCTGAGGGTCTCACTTGTTCCCTAAAATGTCTGGTTTCTCTGTTCCCCATTTCTATCCTATCTTTCAACTTACCAGTGGCCATCATGTTAGATTCAATTTCTACAACATCATCCTACATTCGGGTTAAGGTAGCCCCCCGCCTTTCTCTTAAGAGAAGAGCGAAGTCGGGTTCGAAAGCTCCTGCGAAGGTTACTTTGGCTACAGGTTGGGAGGGTTTGACTTCGGCTGGGATCTTATTATATAGTTTATTAAATCTTTGGATAAATTCCATAACGGTTTCTGAATTCCTTTTCTTTAAATATCCAAACTCGGCTAGATAATATAAGTGGTATTTTCTCTCACCCCATTGTCTAAGAAAGGCATATTCTAAGGCATCGTAAGATAGGATAGACCCTGCGGGTAGGCTTCGAAACCAGGTTCGTACCTGTCCTTCAAAAGTTTGAACAAATAATATTGAATAAACGTCTTCATGTTCCAGACCTAGAATATCAGTGAACTGATCGAAGAAATTTATATGTTCGGCCGCAGTTAAGTCCCCTTCCCTTGTAAATTTCGGTAAAATTTTTATATAATTTTTAGGAAGGTTATGAAGTGGTATGGGTAGAACTAAAGGTGCATATCTCACAGCTAATTTAGTGAAAACTCTAGGGGGCGGGGGAGATGCTTGGCCCCCCACTCCTCCTCCGACGACCACCATTGGTATTACCTGACGGGGATAGGGTGTGTTATATAGTGGGTTCTGGAAGACTAAAAATAGATTCTTAGCTTCTTCGGGAGATAAGAGGAGCGAAGATGAGTGAATGGAGATGCGAAGACTTGGCTCTTCGAATTTGTAGGAGATGTAATTAGGGGATCCTGTGGGTGTGATATTTGAGTATATAGTATACTCTTCGAGACTTGGTGAAGTCTAGAAGTCGGTGGGATATCAACTGCTGATAAATTTACTGTCGGGCTTTTACCTTTATGTCCGACAGAGGTTTTCATAAGGATTTCACTTTTAACCACATAACTGAATAAATATGAATTAGTGGTTTTGGGAGGTGTACTATGCAAAGTTGAAGGTTCACAATCACTTTTGGTCTTGGGCTGCGGGTGTTTAAGTTGATAGATTGCAGTAGTTGGCTTAAGAGAACGTCTAGCTTTTAGTATTTTTTCGGGATCTGAAACAGGCGTGGTCTTCTTGTTCTCTGGGTTTTGTCTGGTATTCCTTCAACTGGATGCCAACTTACTTATACGTAGAGTCACCAAGTGAAATATAAGAAAATCCTTTTAGAAAGTGCTCACTCTTTGTTCACTATCAAAGGGTGAAACTTGATAAAATGTTGTTCTTCCCAGGGAAAAGGTTTCATAACTTCGTCCCCAACAATGGTGCCAAAAAGATGTTGTTCCAGAGTCTATAGTTAAGCATTTAAAAAGTACAGTGTCTAGGTATCCAAAAGTTAGTAAGATGTAAAAAGGAGAAGGGCATACATTTAGGAAAGGAAGCTAGGGTTGATTTCTAGGTTGTCATTTCCTAGCTTCCAACTGTTCCTAGATGTTTATATCCCTTTCAATTGAAGCCCATAAACGTTTAAGTTCTACTTGGGTGTTAGCCATTTTAAGTATGGTATCAAAGAGATTTAAAGTGATATGGGTTTGATCTGTCAAACCGGGTTCAATATTGGGTTGTCTTACAATAGGGATAGTCATAGAGGAACAAAAACTTTAAAGAAATCTGAAAAGTTTTATGATGTATCAATTTGATTTTATAAAAGAGAACTTTAGAAATCAATATTAAAATAAAATTTCAAACCAAAGGCCTTTTTCCGTAACGGTGTTATATTTGAAATAAATGTTGTATGAATTATGGGAAAAACATTAAGCTATCTATAGAATAAGGCTCCTATCGAGAGAGAATCTCACTCTGTAAACAGAAGAAGAAAATAAGATAAGAAATTGTTCGATGAAGTATAAAATGTGACAATCTAAAGATTCACAGGTCTTGTACCTGCTAGTAGCCGATACAGGGGAAAAACTGTAAACAATAGATAGCTTAAATATTAATCACTGCAGTAGAAGTTTTACTAAATTGCAATGCAACATTCATCAGATATATATAAGTGAAATAAGAATGAATATGAAATAACAGAGAGAACAAACTCATAACACAGTAGTGACAGAATTAGGAATCTCCGCATTGCTTTGTATTAAGTCTTGAAAAGAGACAGTCTCTATTACAATTAATCAAAAAGGTCCATCCTTTTTTTCTTTCTTAAAAATGTATATTTATACAAAATTATTTTGCGCTGGAATCTCAATAGTTCCATAGGTTTTTGGTTACAATCAAGGAGTCAAAATGTTTTGTTTCTTTATCTCTGTTCTCATTTGGTACCCGAAACCTAGCTCTTCGCATGCTCCGTGCAAATAATTCACTTCTCCACCAGCTGTGATATCAACTTAGATGGCTCTTCTTGACTATTTGCCTAAAAAATATAGCAGTCTTTTATCAATAGCAACAACTTTCCCTCCACATGCTGATCTTTGGGATTGATAGAGCATAACAACATACTTGGTTTAATTAGCCATTTGTCTATTTGCACTATGTCTATTTGAGTTATTTGTGATATTTTGGCTAATTCTCTTTCTTCATTTTCCTTGATATTTAGCATATATTTAGCTATATTGATCTGACCCAGTATCTCCATGCCACTTTCACCATCAGAACCCAAAAAAATCTCACTTAATAAACTAAAAATTTGTTTGCAAGATTTCCTCAGCTTCGAAGCTTGTTGTTTTCCTTCGGATATATTTCTCTCCCATTCCTTCAACAAGATATTACCCCTGGTCTCCTTTGTGATGGGAAAACTATAACTATTGCGTGCTTCTCTTCTTGTTGTGGCTATAATAGCCTCCTGGAACGCCACTCGAGCTACTCTGACATCCCTTTCTTTAAGAGAGAGGTTTTCCAACACCTGATTGATGAGTTGGAAGTTGCTTTGAATTGTTTCCACTTTTGCAAGAAAACCCTGTTGCGTCGCCGATAACCTTTTTCTGATCTCTATTGCTTGGGATTGAAATATATTGATATTGATTACCTAGCTTTCGATGAATTCTAGTTTGGACCGAAGCTGGTCTATCAATTCTCCCTACTGGCTTATTTGAGTCTGACTCATCTGAACCTTCAACTGTGTCTGTTCGAGATCAACTTTAAGCTGCTCGATTTCTTTTTGATCTTTTATTCTTGCTTGCTCTAAAGTCGCACTTGCCTGATCTTTAGCAGCAACCTCTGTTGTAGATAGTTTAGCCTCTTGTGTCTTGATCAATCGATTCTTTAATTTTAGCTGATCCTTTAGGGTCCGAACTGAATATTGATTCGTCATGGCGAAAGCACCCAATGTTCCTTCTATTTACGTTGCGAATTCTACTTTCTTCATATCTTTCTCATCAGTTAAAATTTTAAATTTCTTAGAGACAGTACCTACCTCTTGGTAGAGTTCTTGTCTCACAACCACTTTCCTCTTCTTATCAAAGAAGAATTCATTTGGAGGTAGCTCTTCAACTGATATAGGTGTTAATTTTGTTGGGTATGTGTTATATTCTTTGCATGTGTGTGTGTGTGGGTGCGTCAGATACGACAACTGCGTCTGACGATCCCTTCAACTAGGGATCTGTCGTGTGTGCCGGGCACTTTCCTAGGGGGGTCCTAGGGGGGGGAAGGTATTCCCTCCCTTGGTTACGCGTAGCGTATGGCATTGGGTGGTAGCCTGGGGCCGATGGGGTTCGGGGCAGCGCCCCAAATTTTTTTTTTGGGCGTTTTTTGCTATTTTTAGCGGATTTTGCTATTTTTAGATGATTTGTAAATTAATCCCGGATTAAGGGATTAGGCTTTTGGTATCTATGGAATACCTAAAAACATTATATATATTGTATGGATAATGGTGAAATTCGATATAATGAAAATAAGAAAGGTTTTCTCGGTTGAGGGTTTCCGGTAAAAATCTCTGTGTATTCTATGTATGAGCCATTGATTAATTTATGTATTGCTTAAGAATATATATGCATTGCTTTACTTCGTAGGTTTAAAACTTACATGTGGTATCAAAGCACATTTTTGGCTTTAGAGGGATGCTTTTGTTGCTGAGGGTGTGGCTCGGTCTTGATAGATCAAGTTTATCTTGGGTCTATGATTAACCTGGGTTCAGTGGGAGATTTTGCAGTGGAGATTCAAGTAAAGTAAGAGGAATGGAAAGCTCATCTAGAATTGAGATAGAGAAGTTCAATGGTAAAAACTTTGAGCTATGGAAGCTCAAGATGGAGGACCTTCTTGTAGACAAAGAACAATGGATCGTTGTGGATCCTGGT
>JZKD02S1651417.1:634761-646334 GCA_000966675.3 Picea glauca
TTTGGAGGAGAAATCAGTTGGATGAGAAAAAGACAGGCTGTAGTGGCACTCTCAACTACAGAAGTTGAATACATGGCAGCCACTCATGCAAGCAAGGAAGCAGTATGGTTACAAAAATTATGTTCAGGTATTGGGTTGGTGCAACAAGCAGTGAGATTAGACTGTGATAGTCAGAGTGCAATATTCCTGGCAAAGAACCCAGCTTATCATTTGAAGAAAAAGCATATTGATGTTCAGTATCACTTTGTGAGAGACATGATTGAGGAAAAGAAGGTGTTGCTAGAAAAGGTTGACACTTTGAAGAATGTTGCAGATTCATTGACAAAGTCTGTGAGCACATAAATTTTCTCTTTGTGTAGAGTAACAATGGGCATTGTTGCCTTGGATTGTTGACTATATAATCCCCTGGACCCCTGGATGCAAAGAAAACAACAAGTGGGAGAATGTTGGGTATGTGTTATATTCTTTGCATGTGTGTGTGTGTGGGTGCATCAGATACGACAACTGTGTCTGACAATCCCTTCACCTAGGGCTCTGCCATGTGTGTCGGGCGATTTCCTAGGGGGGTCCTAGGGGGGGGCAGGTATGCCCCCCCCTGGTTACGCGTAGCATTTGGGGAAACGCCCTGAAATTTTTTTTTGGGCAGTTTTTGCTATTTTTAGCGGATTTTGCTATTTTTAGCTGATTTGTAAATTAATCCAGGATTAAGGGATTAGGGTTTTGGTATCCACAGAATACCTAAAAACATTGTATATATTGTATGGAGAATGTTGAAATTCGATATAATGAAAATAAGAAAGGTTTTCCCGGTTGAGGGTTTCCGGTAAAAATATCTGTGTATTTTGTGTATGAGCCATTGATTAATTTCTATATTGCTTAAGAATATATATGCATTGCTTTACTTTGCAGGTTTAAAACTTACAAATGTTTTACCCAAAATGCAATTTGCGTCCGGGATTTCCTTTGCAGACTGTAGGGGGTAATGGAGGCGATGGGATTGTCGACTTGTTTAGAAGATTTCCTGGGAGTAATGACCGAAGTTGACTTGCTTGGAGGACAGAAAGCCTCGGCTTCCTGTTTCGGGCCCCCAACTTGTTCTTCTTTATCCTGTTGTTCTTCTTGGTTGGGCGCTGAACCTTTGGAGCCTTTGGAGCCTTTGGCCTTTGTTTTCTGCACCTCTACGATCGTCGAATTCTCACCCCGTAATACTGGAGGGAGGAAACTCCGCCCATGCTCTTGGAATCTGAAAACATTGGCCCTCTCTTCGGGTGACAGGGCTTCTATTCGAGCCAAAACCTTGTCATAAGATTTCGCGCCTCGGAAAATATCATCGTGAGGCGAATTCTCATGCTCAAATATTTTGAGGCCACAGCTGGCCAAATGATTACTCATGACCCTATGTGGATCGTGTTTCTTGAATTCGATATGAACCAAATTTATATCTTCTAGGGATTCTGCCTCGGCCTTTGCATTCTCGAAGTCTAATAATGAATAGGTGTTTAAATGAATAGGAAAAGGTGGCCATACCTTTTTTGAATACCCTTTCATTTCATTACTTATACCACCAATTACAATTTTCTTGGCGATCTCACGACAAGCCAACCTGTCAGGTATAAGTAAGGGTAAAGCATGCGAAGGGACGAAAGTGTTGAAAACCCTGATGTATGAGAATTCTTTCTCCACATACCAATCGACCACTCTACTTAAATTTTCCGTGATGCTATCTAATATCCTGGGTGGAGGATTACCGAATATGGCAACATGCATTGGTACCATCACCCAATTGTAGATTTCGTATACGAAATCCAAAGCCTTGTCATCCCAAAGCTTAGAATGGTATACATGGACTAACTCAACATCCAATGGAGCCCAGATCTAATTCATCAAGGGAAAATGCATCATGGAACATATTGCGTCCATGAGATATGCAGACATAAAAAATGAAGCACCTTTCCCACTCTCTTTCTCAGTTAGATATTCTATAATCTGACTGGTCAGAATATCATATAACATTTTGGCTCAGTCAAAAGAAGAGCCTTCTGCTACTGAGTATATCAAGGGAACCCATTGGAGGAAAAAATGTGTGGTGTCTTCCCTCCCGTATAATCTACAGGTCATCATCATTACATATTTGAACTGTGGTTCCAAAGAAGATATGGAACAAATTCCATTATTTTCTGCCCTGAACATTGCTGGGTGTGAGACCCAATCCTTGATCAAATTAGATAAAATTTTCACGTATTGATCGCATTCCTTCTATTTAAAACCATCTAGAAACTCTACATTGTACATGAAGCCTGACGTGGGTGGTAATTTGTACATAACCTATAAGCTTTCTGGTCTAAAGGTCCCAACAGTGACCCCCTTCTCACTGATGATGGTTCTGGTAGGGGTGTCTACATGATCTAGCACCCATCGGATCATGTCATAGTAAGGTAGAAGATGTGGTCGGGCTGCTACTTTGTGCATCTTTGCCTGGACAACAATCTTGTATTTGGTAGTCAGGTCGTCTGTCTCATTGTCACTGAAATCGTCCGAGTAGTTCACCAACTGTGATTTCAACACCTCTGAGACGTATGACCAGGTTCATATGGAATCAACGCTTTGAGGTGAAGTATCTGAAATATTATCAGAACCTTGTCCTAAAACCTCAATGCTTGCCTTGGATACTTTTCGCGGGGCCATGAAAGGGGATTGTAACTTAGCTCTTCTGAAATAAAAATGCGTATACATATAGAAGTTAGATTACTGAGAAAAATTTCTCTATGCGAGATAGAAATGAACTTTACGAACAAAATAGGAAGCAAAAGATCTATATCTTCGAACATTTAACACATCGATGTCCTTACGAACAGAACGGTCCAATCATAATTAGATAGATATTTTGGAAATAAAAGTCATATCCTTTACCATTTCTCCTTATTTCCAATTAATGCCATAAAATTCAATGGTTCGTGGCACAAGCTGACATAAGGAGCATTTGAAATTATCTCGTAAACTACACATTATTATGATTTTCATTAAACATTGATTAGGTTGTCTTGGCTTCCTTTATCAGGATTTAAATCAACATTTCGACGTTCGCCATATCGAGACTTTTAAATACGACCTTTCGAGCCTCTAAAACCCGAGATTGCGATGATTAGATTTAGTTAAGTGAGGATGTAATCAGATTAAGTCTTTTATTACTCATTTTTTAATTTATATCGTGACTTTGCAGCTCAGGGATTCGAGGGTATAGTTTTCGAGCATAACGTATGCCAAGTCGCGAAATCCCGAGAGGCTTTAACCATGGTCAAAACTGAACACTCTGGACATTAACTTGGGTTACTTATGTGAGGATCTCATGGCTTCGTCTATCGGGGTTTTAGCGGTAATGTTTTAGGAGAGAGTGAGCACCGAGACACGAAGTCCCGACAACATTTTACTGGGGTTTACATGGTCCCACTCTTAGCTTTCGCCTGAGGTAAGATTTTGAAACTTTTCGTGACCTTGCACATCGGGGTTTGTAAATCATGTGACTTGTAACTCTCAAAGAGCGATATTCCAAGGTACGAAGAGCAACAACCTTCATTTAACGATAAAAAGTGGTAACTTATGAAACATCACATCCCTCGCTATTTCTCATGTCGAGACTACTGAGATATTCAGTAGGTGAATATCACGAAGCGAAAAATAACTTAAGAACTGACATTTTACTTTTTAAAATAGATTTGAACAAAATAAAAAAGATGTCTCCAACATTATCCATGCCCCTCGGTCGAGTGAGGGTTACATGTCATGAAATAAATGCCCCATTTAGTGAACAGACTAATGTAAACTACAAGGTGAAGAGGAGCAGGATGAGATCAGATCTTATTGTTATACGTTTGACAAGTGTGTAATTTCTAGACAGTGGTAATGCAATCCTTAAACAATGAAGGCCATAAATAACCAACTTGTAAGATCTTTTGGGCAGTGGAATACCCATACATATGACCACCACATGCTCCTTTATAGATGCCATTCAAATCTTTCTCAACTTAGTCATAAGTTAGACATCGTCAAAATATGGAATCAATACCACATAGGTAAAGGGTATCACCAAGGATAATGTATTGATGGGCTTGATACTGAATACGACGATGATCCGTACTAGTAATATCATGCCAGAAAGTTTGGGTTTAGAGATATATGATAATATCCCCATACCATATGTCATCATAACTCATTAGAAAGAGAGATTCATCAGGAAAGGAATCCTCTGCCACAGGTTTTGTCTCAGTGGATGGAAGGTCACATATCAATTCAGCAAAACCCAAAGATTTCTTTGACTTGGCTTGCTCAAATTCCAAATCGAACTCCCAGAGAATCACTATCCATTTGGAGTACTTGACCCCAACAATTGTCTAGAAAGGACGTGTTGCATAGGGTTGCAATCGGAAATGACAGTGGTTTTGTGCAGCAAGATATAAGGATGAAAATGTTGAACAACTTGAAAAACTGCCAAAGCTAGTTTCTCCACATGCATATATTTGGTTTCAGTGGTCGTGAGACTCTGAATCAAATAGTAGATAACATGTTCATCATTTGAATCATCCTCTTGGACTAGAACCATAGCTATGGTAGAGTCTGAAGAAACTAAGTATAAGAAATAATGTCAACTATAATCGGGGGGAAATAAGAGTGGTGTACGAGTTAAGGAAAGTTTCAAAGCTTCAAAGTCTTTGTTGGCAGTGTCGTCCCATACAAAATCATAANCAAAGACTTTGAAGCTTTGAAACTTTCCTTCTCGTACACCACTCTTACTATAATCGGGGGGAAATAAGAGTGGTGTACGAGTTAAGGAAAGTTTCAAAGCTTCAAAGTCTTTGTTGGCAGTGTCGTCCCATACAAAATCATAACCCTTCTTAAGAAGTCAAGTAAAACCCTTCGTTAATTTTTCATAATTGAGGATGAATCGATGTAAAAAGTTCACCTTCCTGTACAAACTTTGGAGTTGGCGTAGAGTAGAAGGAGGAGGTAAATTGAGAATAACCTCAACCTTCACAGGGTCCACCCTAATCCCATGTCTAGAAATGATAAAACCAATAAGTCATCTAGACTCCACACAAAAAACACATTTATGTGGATTCAAACATATGCAATAATAGCGACAATGTAGGAAAATGGATCGTAGATGTGCCGAGTGATCTTGACGATGCATGGAATGCGCCAGTAAATCATCTAGGTAAGGTTGTACAATGTGCTTAATATCATTAAAAGCGTAAGAAATAGAGAATTGAAAGGTCACATCAACATTTTTGAGACTGAAAGGTAGTTTTCGGTATGCAAAGTTTCCCCAAGGGAAAATAAAAGTAGTCTTGTGTTGATCTGCGGGTAAAATATTGATTTGATTATAGCCGGAGAAACCATCCATCAAAGAGAAGATTTCACTTTCGACACAGTCATCAACGATCTGGTCAACAAAAGGGGTTGGATAATTGTCTTTGGGACAAGCCTTGTCGATATCCCTATAATCTACACAAACACAGATCATGCCTTGTTTCTTGTTAACTGTAACAGGATTAGACACCCAGTCAGTCAAAGCCATGGGATAAACAAAACTGACTTTAATAATTTGTTCGACTTCGAGCTTAATAGCAGCATATTTGTGTGGATGTACTGGGTGAATTCTCTATCGAACATGTTTAGCATCTGGATAAGTCTTAATCTCATGTACCAAAATATCGGGATCAACTCCCGACATCTCTTCGTAACTCCAGGAAAAAATGTCACGAAATTCTAGGAAAAAAGATTTATAAACTCGGATCTCATCAGCAGACCATGAGGCACCAATATGAACATTTTCCACGAATCCGGGTTTAATCGAAATATCTAGAGGGATGGTGGGTGAAATATTGCTCAAGTTCCCTTTGTACAAAACATTGTGTGTGGACTCAAGAACAGAGGAAATAGCAACGATAGTAGACGGATTTGAAAGCCGTTGGTAACTCTCTAAATCTTAGGCTTTAGGAAGAGGATATAACAATGATTCCCACTGTCCCATGGGGTATATTCCATGGAAATAACTGTCATGATCATATCATTAGTGGAAAATACCACGTGAAATGGATCAGGAGACGTATCTAAGAGAGGACAAGGAGAAATATTTGTCGATTGAATAACTTGATAAGCCAATTCTACCAGACTTAAAGGCATTCGATCACCGTAACGAAGATATTCGTCAGAGCTAAGTACTATACAAGGCTTAGAGGGCTCAGGTATTTCACCAAAAATGGTCGAGATCAATTTAATCACAATGACAAAATAAGGGGGAATATCGGGTGGTGCGCATTAACGCTGAATATTTTAGAAGACCCACACTGACATTCTCATAACCAAGAGGTGTTTTTGCAAGGAAAGGTAAGTTACTAGTACATGAATTGGAATTAAAGAAGGTCAGTTGATTGAAAATATGAACTTTTCCTTAGTGAGGGAAACATATCACATGGAAAAGCATTGAAACAACTGCACACATAGAATCAATCCAACTACGGCCAAGGAGTAGGTTGTAATCGAGAGGTGCATCAAACAAATCAACCTCAATAGTAACCGATTTACCTTCTAATGTAATACACAACAAAGGAAGAACACCATCAGGTTTAAACCCTGTACCATTAAAATATTTTAGAGTATTGTGAGACTCAATAAGGGCAGGAGAGCCAATATCTTTCCAACAAGTGACAAACATGATGTAAGACGAGGATCCTTCATTAATAACGGTTCGAAAAATTATCTTATTATGCACACTAACTTGTATTTGAAACGCTAATTGAGGAGGAAGCCTTGGAATGTGATCTTCCAAGTAAAAGATTATCAAGTTCGTATTGGTAGGATCAATTCCACCAATATCCTTTGACAGTTCCTTCCATTACGTAGGAAAACTTTGAAGGACTTCGAGAGATGAAATAGAAGAGGGTGTATGTGAAATATCTTCTACAATACTATAGTTTTGAGCGGCATGCATGTGAGGGTTAAATGGTGACTTCCGAACAACACCTTTAGGAGGAGGGCAAAGAATTGTATCTAGACTCATTCGTTTGAGATGAAGAGGATCGCTGGAAGGTGGAGTCGATGGAGGAGGTTGAACCAATGGAGGTGGTGTATAATCTATTTTATCTTTTGAAAGAGAATAATCTTTGGCTTGAGTAGCGACTGCAATGTTGTTCTTATTGGAGTCACCAGTACACATAAGTACATAAGATGTGGTAGAGGGAGAAGGTTGGTCATGAATGACCAATTGGGCCTGCTATTGAGAAGGAAAATTTTGGGAAATATTGTGGGTGTAGGAGGTGTATCGATCCCTTACAGGAACTTACTAACCTTAGCACACCGTGGAAAATCTTTTGTATAATGATCCTCACCAAAAATAAGATAAGGATAATGATGTTTGTGCTTTTCTTTATCGTCAGCAAGCTGAGTCTTGGGCTTATCATATTGTTGTTTATTATTTTTGTCTTCTTTATTTTTACCCTTCCCTTTATTTTTATTTTTATTTTTATCGATAGGTGTAGATTGATCCGAATTAACCTCAGAGGTTTTATCAGGAGAAGGTGTTGGAGGAGGAGTATTTTGTACATTAGTAGAAGTAGATTTGGAATTGGAATGACTGGCCTATTTAAACTGAGTCTCAACGTGAAAATTACCAATCACACCATCAACAACATGAGAAGCTACTTGAGGTGTTGGGGTTGGAGTGGTAGACGGGCGAGGAGCATCAGGAATTAAGTCATATAAAGTGCATGTTTGTGAATAAACAAGATCCAAGTATTGAGCACGACTAATCACTTGCTCTTTAAGGACAGTGCCACCCATGGCTACATCACGGGTGATAGGACAAATGAGTGAATTGGTAAACCACTCAACCAATAGTTGATTAGGAAGGGGAAATTTGATTAAGCATCTTCTCCTCCTCCACTCATGAATATGATCAGAAATATGAGTAGAAGAGGATTGTTTAAATGAACTCAAAATTTCAGTTCCCATCTCGTATCATATCGGTAACTGGTAATGAATTAAGAAAGACATAGCTAAGGTTTTGAAGTCATTGAAGAATCCTTGTGTCAATTCAATATACCATTTGGATTATGAACCCTTAAAAGTTTGTTGGAAAGACATAATCTAATGGAGTCATCCATCAAGGAGTTGGATGAACACTAGAGATGAAATGTCATGACGTGATTATTTGGGTCTTCTATTGATCAACCATCAAACTTAGAAATGTCTGATGGTAATTTGGAAGGCATGATCGACCAATAAGGAGAATGCAATATAGGATCATTCAAAGTCCTAGACAAATCCAGTAAATTCAAATTAGCAAGAAACGACAATTGTATGTTCACTTGAGGAAACTGGTAATTTTGGGGAGGTAGCCCAGTAGGTATAATAGTAGGACCATAAGAAGTCAGTAAATAGTTAGGGGGTCCTATCAAATTTGGTTGTGGAGGGTTTCAAGTCGACTATCTAAATTTTGTTGGTTGATTTGGGATGCTTCGTTGGAAAGGAGCATTAGACTGAAAATATTGACCCCGGGTGGGATTCGTAGAGCCTATATATGGTTTCTCGAGATTAGGTGGTACAAAATAATTAACTTGATTAATTCCCCCCCCAGGTTGTTGTTGATTTCCTTGGAAAGGGAAATTCCAAGGTTGAGATTGTAATCCAGGGATATACTACCCATGAACTGGGTTATGACCCCCAACTTGGAGTTGCCTCCCAAGTGGAGGTTTCCCTCCAAATTGAGGTTGGATTCCAACTTGAGGTTGACCTCCAATAGGAATTTGAAAATCAGAAGTGACAAAATGACTTGTTCCTTCAACTTGATTGGAGCAACTTGTTCCAGGATGAATAGATCCTTTAGGTGGAAGTGGAGGAGGAACGTTAGACCCTCCAGAGAGAACCTGAGTAGGTGTGGGAACAAAACTGCTAGGATCATTATACCCAGGTGGTATAAAAAGATTAGATTCTCCAGATGGACCCTGGGTAGGATTTACAATAGAATCATTCAAAGCATTGTACCCAGGTGGAAGTGACAGAATTGGTCTAAGAGGAAGTGGTGTTCCAATCATAGCTTGAGTAACTACCAGACATCTGGTAGGAACATGCGTAACTTGTGGGACCATGGTAGAGTTAGTGAGATAGAGAGGAAGAATTGTATGAGAACCAACCAACAATTGGTCTAAAATTGTGAAAAAATTACTGGTCGTTCCAGTAAAATGATCTAAAGATATGGTATAAGTATTGGAAGTCACAGGCGTATGTGATGCTATAGGTTGATTAAGAATCATTCCTAGTTTATCAAAAATATCGTGTCCCGAAAAATTACTCCAAAAAGAATGGATAGGGACAGAGTTAGGTTGAAAATTTCCAGCAGTATGAACAAGATCTTTAAACGATTCACTTTGAAAAAGAGGATCATCTACACCAGACTCTGCATGAGGTCCAATAGGTATTCCAGTATAATCTTCAGTAACAATGTATCTCGACAAATTTAACCTGAGAAAAATTGGATCTTTTCTAATATTCAATAATGTGTTTAGAGGAAGTATTGAGTCCTATAATGGAGTAGAACTTCCAATATTAGAGGCCACATCATTATTGACTTCTCCTTTAGGTGATCAAAATCTGGACCAGGGGTCAAATTTTAGCTCAAAAATCAAATTTCTCGGAATTGCCTCAAAACGAACGAGAGCGTAGCCCTTGTCGTCATGAACCCAAGGCAACTCGCTTGGGTTCAAACGAATGTCAGGAGAAAGAGATATCACGATCTGTTTGAATCGTCAAACAAGTAAAAAAAAATGGGGGCGTTGACTGTGTAGTCCGTACAATCTATACGGATGTTGATGTGGCATGACCGTACGCTGACATGGTAGAGGTGACATGGTAGTTTCAGATTGGCTGACAATTGGATGAATCATTTGACGACACATGGAATTATTTTGGCAAGTGTTTTGGTGCCATGTGGCCCAGTCACGGGTTGCCATGTGGCACCCTGTTATTGGGTGGTTTGGTTAAAAGTTATGGAGTCCACCGGACTCAACCTCGTGACCTCCACCTCCGTCCAAGCTTTAACAAAGTCTGAAAAACCAACGCACCACATTATATGTCTTGTTATATATATGGGATTATATTTATTTATGTTTGACATATTGTATGGTTGGCATGGGGGTCGGGCTAGGGCTTAGCCCTAGCCCCCGAGTTTATGCTTTCACATGTGACCCATGGTATATATGGAGAGCACACACATATTTATTAGAAGTCTTGCCCACGGTCTTGTGTATTGGTTTATATGTGACCACCGGTTAACACATAGAGTGCGTGTTTGGCATATGGATACAGAGTTATGGTGAGAATTTGGTTTTGGTTCAAATGGTTAACACATCCACCCGACACTTGTCACGCCTAGGTTCAATCTTGGAACCTAGTCCTTTTGTGCGGGAAAACAAGGTCGTATGGTGACCACATGACCATGACCTTGGCGGTTAGGGGCTGGCACGCCCATAACCATCCTATAGTTTGCATCGTTATGTAGTTGCACTCGGTGCTAGGTTTTAGCATGTGTTTTGGAGCCTGTCCCTGGGAGAACGCACAGAGGTGTGTTTTGGCGAACCAGAGACAACAAGCTTGAAGGAAGAGAATGGCAGGAGACCTATCTTCTTCAGTTTTTGGCCGAATGAGGTGCCGTAAAAGCCCAGCTAGTGGTTTTTGGACGTTCTGAATCCATTGGCACTATTTTCACAGCCATTTGAAGACTTCTTTTGTAGTTTTTTAACCATTGAAGTTTGCAGGAAGCTCTAGGGAGCTTGCAGCCCTCATTGTTTGAGGTCTTGCTCAGATGAGCCTATGCTTATTTTTTGTGATTGAATAATCATTTTTGACTAATTATTATGGTCTGAACACTTTGGGATAGGTTTCAGATCCATTTGAGGACTTTTACAGGTGTTGTTTCCACAGAGAAGCTCATGGAAGCTTAATTCCACATGTAGAAGAGGTCATGCCCGAATGAGCCATGATCCGTTTTCAGAGTTTTATTAGCCATTTTTTGGGTTTTTATGTATTATGATCCCAATGGTACAGTCAGAATTTCCATTGGAGTTGAGAAGCAGATTGTAAAAGAATTTTTGGCAAATTAATCCGAGAGAGCCAAGTCCATTGATGGAGGCTCAAGGAGATGTAGCCCAGAGAGGGGTGAAATCCTTTATCATCTTGTTTTTGTTGTGAGTTTTTGCTGGTTATTATTTGCTGCAAGTTATTATTTGTTGTTGTATTTATGTAAACAACATATTTAATCTTGCAAAGACCTCACATATAAACATTTAAAAGAAGAAGCATAAACTTGGCACATAAGTTATCTTGCATATTTAATACATGGAGCAAGGTCCTGCAAAGTTTATTTTAATGAAGTAGAGGGTGATTGCATAGCATAACAAGTTAGCCTTCTATTTTAAGATCAGGTGGTATCAGAGCATAGTTCGTTTTTCTCGTGTGATTGCCATTGATAGCTTGAGATTTAGTTGTTGGTATTTGTGCAAGTTTTGTGTTGAAGTTTGATA
>JZKD02S1651417.1:674039-686536 GCA_000966675.3 Picea glauca
TATTGATATAATGAGAAGCTAAAGCTGTAACAAAACACCAAATTCTGCCTCAGTCTGTATTAAAACTCCATATCCTTGTTCTCCCATGAATGAGGATGAACATTATTACAAAAATCATAAGTATATATAAGTCTCTCCACAGGGTAAAACCTCCCTGTGGATAATATCAAACTGTTTTACATAATCTGGGAGATATCCCAAAAATCAACTAAACTAGGAAACTAAAATGCAAGTGAAATATTCCAAATATCTTCTAACTGCTCATCAAATCCATTGCAATTTTGAATTCATCTGCAATAGCCCAAAAATATCAAGTTAGAAAGATATTTTAGTAACAAAACAATAAAAATCTAATCTTACAGACTTAGCTACAGAATCATTTGATTCTATAGCTAGTCTAAAATAACATACAGGATCAAAAGAAATCAAATCAAATCTCTTTAAAATAATCCAATCCAATAAACATTCAAAACGAATCCCTAATGGTTCAAATGAGTTTATCATTAAAATTAAACAAAATCAATAGTGATTCAATAAAAAACAGAGGTAAGGATACTCTGTTTTTCTTTGACCATAAAATCAGGTCAAATAGTAACAGAATTGTTTCAATTCAAATGGAAACAACAATGAGTGATATCATGTCGTATGAGATACGATCTAATTGAACACAATCATAATCCAATTATTAGCATAAGATTCATGTCGTTTTAATCAAATACAAAGATGGAAAGATTGTTACGATTATGGTCAAATAAAACATGCATAACAACATCAAACAAATTTCGCCACAGATTTCGATCTCTGAGCATTACACAGTCAACAGACAAGATCAAATAGCGATCACAACCATCAACAGAAGTGATAATCATAAACCAGGCAACAATCGACACAAATCGTGACTGAGTTAAATATAGAAACAACTCGTGATCCTGGATATAATCACTTTCGCTCCTCAAATCAAATTTAAACATTATATTCAGTGAAAGATGAATCCAACTGATAACATGGTGGAGTAAACCAATGTGAATTAATTGGTTGGGTATAACTATTACGATTCGTATCAATTCACGATTTGGGTAGATATAAAACAGAATCATATTAAACATAATCCAAACTGTATCCGAGCTGGTTGAAAGTCATATGTAAATAAAACCAAAACAATTGACCATTATTACCAATCATATCGTATACAATATAACCAATTCGAATCGAAACATTGATTGTGTTCAAAATTGAAATACCAGAAATATCTTGTGTTTAGAAAAGATAGAAACAATTTCAATTAGCAATAGAGTATCCGATTTAATCCAAATCAAAACAATCCAATTTATACCACGATCAATCAAATCGAAGGAGATCTAATCAAATCTAAACTGGGAAAACGAATTTAATTAATCAAAACATTACTATGTACACAATGCATATAGTATGACAGAGCAAATCCAAACTGTGAACAGAGCTATGAGTTTGTTATATAAACCTGTGATAGACATACCAGTGAGGCTGCTCGAGCTATGCCAATTTTGAATTCACGACTGCTATAGCTGACTCCACATTCTTAAACAAAATAGAACCTGTTGTCCTCTGTTTCTTGTCAGTGGTTTGAAGCTCAGCCTTTTGACTGGTAATCCGTGCAACTTGATCCTCCAAAGAATGAATTCTGGACTGTAACATTGGCACATCAAGATAATACCTTTCCAACCACGAGCCACACTGATCACAGGGTGGCGCTGTAGGTTGAGGTAGAGCAGGAGAGGGTCTTGATGAAGGACCAGGGTTTGGACGAAGCAGCTTAATGCTAGGGTAATTAGGGTCGTTTTGAAAGCAAGGTGGTAGGTTCGACACGAAGTCAAACGAGGGTTCGGCACACAGACCTTCGGAATAGGGATATTCACTTGACAAAAAATGTTCAATCTCTGAATCAGAGTCCTCGCTTAACACGATAGGGTTAGGATTGACAGGGGGCTTCGGCTTGTTCCTTTCCATGAGAGAGATTAGATGGGTAGTCTTTTTTCCTTTGGCATTTACAACAGGTTTGGCTTTAGGTTTCTTGCCCACGGGCTTAACAGTTTTGACATCCTTGGTCACAGAGTGGGGTAGGTCGATAGGTGAGTCAGGTAAGGGTTTAGGTAACTGAATACTGTAGGGTACCGGAGGTACAGACTTGCCCTCACTCACCACAGGTTTGTCAACCTGTGGAGGGTTTGAGTCCTCAAAATTATTGTGATCAAGAAAATCATTCCAACAGTCTCCATGTAACTTCAGATGATAGACAACAACAATTTTAACCAGTCCATAGTGAAAAAGGCTGATGTTAGCCTGGTTCCATTTGTATCTCTTAGACATTTTAAACAGGCTTCTATGCAAGTAATAAGGCATATTAAGCTCATATCCCATGAAAACCATAAGCAAACGAAGGTGGTGTAAGAAAAAAAAACCATACCGACCCTCACAGGTGATAAATTGTTTGATTATCATCAGCAAATCGTGCCAACGTTGCTTGAGCATATTTGCAGGAAAACCTTTGTCACAGGAGCTAACCTTACGCGACTGGAAGAACAGTGTCCAAGGGACCTCTTCAACCTTGCAATTCTTGGACCATCGTTGTCCAGTGGTAGACAGACCCGTATCTAAACTAAGAAATTGCTCGTTAATTTCCAATTGGACATCCCCGACCTTGGCTCGACAGCCATCAAAGGTTAATGCGAATTGCAGAGCCACACAGGGATTAAAACCATCAAACTTTTGTATGAATGGGAGCCATCCAAATTCCTCAAGGTCGCTATGAGCACTGTCGAACATCAACAGAGACTGGCTACCATTGGGTTCATCCCTTACGACTGGAGCCATGGTACGGGCACATGGTCAGGGTTTGCGTTGAAAACAATAACACACAGGAGCAAAGTCGCTTGGGTTAAGAGCTACGAACGATCAAAGGGGAAACATTAATGTGCACGTGCGAGGGTGGTGGGATTATTCACCGCCATGCAAAGAAGTAATGACAAAGTACAACCTCTGTTCAATCAATCATGATACAGTTCAAACCATATTAATCGGCCAACCCAAAAATCAAACGGTGGATAACACTCCAATGCGCCATTGTATTATTTCAAACCACGAATATTCAATGTGAAATCAAACTCAAAGGTTAAATATGTGCCATCGTATAAGTGTGTAATCAAACGTTTATAAAAAATTGTGACAATCGATTTCATAACATTTGACAAGACAAGAGTTTATAATAATAAGGATCACATCATGTAAAAAAAAAATAAACCATGACCCCTATGTAATTCAATGACTAGGCAAGTGTTAAAAACAAAAATTTCATGCTCAATGCCTTTTAAGTTATGCAACCAAAGATTTCCAAATAGGCATAGTTTGAAAATTCATTTAGCCACACAATAATAAACCAAAGGTGAGTGCCTTTCAGAATATCAATGAGGAGATCATGACAGTTCAAATAACGATTGAGGAGTTTTCACGCTTACAGTCGTGAAAACTAAATCGAGACTAAATTGCAAGTGTCGCAAGAAATGAACATATCGTCTATTAAAACAAAAGAAACGATAATTTGTAGTTCAGAAGACATAGGTGTAGGAAGCTTATAGGGCAATAGAAAAAAAATTGAATTGGTTGCCAACAATTCCTTAACTTACCTTCATTTTCTATGGCTTAAATTTCCTTCACTTTCCATGCCTTCACCTTCCTTCACCTACCTTCACTTTCCTATCCTTTCCTTGTCTTTCCTTGACTTGCCTTTCCTTCATTTTCTATGGTATTCTTGTATTTCCATTACTTTCCTTTCCATTCCATGCCTTTCCTTTCTTTCACTTTCCTTGCCTTGCATTTCCTTTTCATGACTTAACTTGCCTTTCCATGCCATGTCATGCCTTCACTTGTCTTTCCTTTCCTTTAATTGCATTAAATTGTCATGCCTTCACTTGTCTTTCCTTTCCTTCAATTGCATTTCCTTTCCATGCCTTTCATTTCCTTGCCATCCCATGCCATGACTTCACTTGAATTTCCTTCCCTTATCTTTCCTTTCCTTTCCTTCACTTTCCATGCCTTCACTTTCTTTTCCTTCACTTGTCATGCCTTCACTTGCCTTCACTTTCCTTCAATTTCTATGGTATTCATGTATTTCCATGTCATGTCGTGTCTTCACTTACCTTTCCTTGCCTTCACTTGCCTTTCCTTCACTTTCCTTGCCTTGCCTTCAATTTACATTCCTTCACTTTCATTGACTTCACTTTCCTTTCCTTTCCTTCACTTGCCTAGACTTTCCTTCACTTCCTTTACCATCACTTTCTTTTCCTTTCCATGCCTTCACTTGCATTTCATTCACCTTCTTTGCCTTCCCATGCCTTCACTTACCTTTCCTTCACTTGACATGCCTTCACTTTCCTTAACTTGCCTTCACTGTCCATGCCTTTCCTTTCCTTATCATTCCTTAACTCACCATGCCTTGTAATTCCATACCTTCACTTTCCATGCATTTCCATGGCTTCAATTTCCATGCCATGTCTAGCCTAACAAGGTGTTAAATTTTCAAACATATGTAATAAGCACTGAGAAAAACCGTAGTGTCGGAAATACTCCACCAAATGTTTTTTTGGTCAATGGAATGACAACAATGGGGCCCCACTAGTTGAAACTCGGTGCTCTGTATCCAATGCAATTGAGGGTTCATCCATCCGAGTCCTAGTTTGAATTTTATCATGATTTGCAACTCACCTCCTCAAGCCATTCAGAGACATGTGGCTAATTTGGTTCAAGGGAATACAATCCAAACCAAGCAGCATAATGGAGTTCCGTAAGCTCACACAAGTATTTTTGGCGAAGGCCCATGCGACTACACTAACCACAAATTCCCCACACAATATTCTTTAAAATCGACCTCCTCTTCAAAAATTACACTATGCCTCATTGAGAAAAACCCTAGTGACATACATACTCCAAATTGTTTTCCATTCAACAGAATGACAATGGAGGGGTTGCACTACTTAAAACCTTATGCTTTAGATCTAATGCAACCAAAGGTTTTCCCATCCAAATCCTGGTTTGATTTTTATCATGACCTACAACTCACCTCCTCAAGCCATGCAAGGACATGTTGGAATGGAAATGCAAGAAAAGGAAAAGAAAGAAAAGGCAAGACATGACAAGGCTAAGCATGGCATGACATTGCAAGGAACGAAAAGGTCTATCTCTAGCTATAGGTGTATGTGTAGGTCTAGGTTTAGGTGTATCCTATTAATTATGATAAATCATGCTTGAAAAATATGAAGATACCTTAGATATATGAATAAAGAGAGATTATGTTATGACATTGAAATTCTCCTGCAAGTATTTTTATCTAATATATATGTGATAACAAGTTGTAGAATTACATGCTTAATGAATCCTTTGATTGTAATGTTTACGTATTAAACTTGTTCATTTAGTACGAGCTTTATTTACATACTAAAATTGTTCATTTACATATTAAACTTTTTCATTTAGGCAAGGCATGGCATGACATGGAAAGTGAAGGAAAATCAAGGCATGTCATGGCAAGGCATGGAATGGAAAGGCAAGGCATGGAAAGTGAAGGAAAGGATTGTAAATGCATGACCTATAAAGGAAAGACAAGGAATGGCATGGAAAGGAAAAGCATGGCATGAAAAGGAAAGGAATGGCATGGAATGGAAAGGCATGGCATGGAAAGTGAAGGAAATGGCATGGCCTTCACTTTCATGCCTTGTATACCTTGCATTCAGTTGTCTTTCCTTGCAAGGCATACCATTCCATACCATACCATGGCAAGGCAATGCATAGAATACCATACCATACGATACCAAGGCATGGAAATGCATGGCATTCCATACCATGACATTGCATGGCAAGGAAAGGTATACCATAACATACCATACCATACCATGGCATTGCAAGGAAAGGCATATCATACCATACCATGGCATGGCAAGGCAAGGAAAAGAATATCATACCATACCATGCCATTCCAAGGATACCATATCATACCATACCATACCATGGCAAGGAAAGGCATTCCATACCATACCATACTGTTTACACTCGAAACTGAAACGGGTTGCAACAAATCAATCCCAAGGCAACCTCGAACCACTTTGGATTGGGAGCTGCCCCTTCCAACCCGAGAGGGATCTCTCGAACAATGTCACAATAGGAATTTAAGTAGCGTGAAAAAGGTGGGCAGATTTATGGGTAAATGATGGTCTTGGATTTTTGGAGTTTGGGCGTTAAACCAGGGAAATGATCCATTGGGCATGGAGTCAAATGAAAACTGAAGAAAGGAGACAATAGCAGAGATCATTTAACTTGCAGAAAGTGAGGCAAAGTAAGTCTATCTTTCAGCGCTTTGATAAATCATGATGCGGTAGCGGAAAGAAAAAGGAAAGGCCAATGTAGCAGAGGATATATGCAGAATTCCAGAAGTGTAGGCTGTTCTTACACCCACTGATAGCTGGTGCAGAGGAAAGACATCAAACAATTACAGAAAACCATAATCCATTCGTTATAGTAGTGGTCGTACTAAAGTATAACGAAGCCCATCAGTTAGAAGGAAACGAAATGTAATGCAGTCGTGATGGATTAAGGAAGACATAAACAATATGGTAAATACAATATCAACTGCGAGTAAGGAACACATAAATGAAGTCCAAACAGATTTAACACAGCTGAAAGAAAAGAAGAACATGCTGAAAGAAATCGACCGTGATGAATCTCACAGTCACAAGGAAAAAATCACCTTTATTACTCCAATCTGGTTTACAAAATAACTCAGCAAGTACAATGAACCCTCTTGACAGAGGTTTTCCCCCTAGTGTTGTGCTCATGCACTCCCCCTCATTGTGTTACATACATCATTCTTTTAAAAGAGAAAAATCTAACATAAAACTCTTAGCGTTCGGGGAAATATGAACCGGTTCGCCTTCTCTGGACTGTGCGAATGCCAAGTGCGTCTGTTGTTACTAGCATTGGTGTGTGCTGGAAAAAAACTCGTTCAGGTACCCAAGTTTGTATCCAGCCTTCATCTATGCGATGGCATGCATATGAAACGGTTAGGCTTAACAACACTTGATTCATCCTGTGTTGTTGTGTGAAAAGCAATTATCGACTATCCTGTGTGCCTATAAGTGTTTACCATGACCCACAGGCGTTGATTCGGGTGGATAGCTCTTTTTCGAAAAGAATATGCAATCACATTTTCTGCCATGAAAGGGGAATATCCATGAGTTGCACTTAAAACCCAGTTTTCCTTTGCCAGGAATATCAAGAGTTAGGGATTTCAGAAAAGAACTCTCGTGAATGCATATTCCTTGTCAGGAATGCTCCGGGAAATCCCAAACTATAATTCCACTTCAATGTGAATTCATAGTTTGTACCGATAGAAATGGGTCCATCGAAGGGTTTCCAGTTTAAACAAGATGCTTCACCAACTGTTTTTCCCACTCCACTTTCTGGATCAACCTGATCACTGTAACCATTGAGTTCCGCGACAATGAATCAATGCAAAACTTCCTGTCGCAATAACTGTAGCCGTGTTGGCTTCTACTATAAATACAGTCAGGTTTCATGGAAAGCTCTGGGTAGTCAAAATTGCTTCCTGAAAGCCAAGCTCTTGAATGGCTATCAATCTCTTGATGCAGATAGAATGTTCATCAAGGTTTCTGCTCTTGAATCTACCCAAAGTGACATCAATTCTTCAAAATCTATGATGAGCTCGTAATATTCTACAACATTCTCATTCCGTATCACACATATTTATCTCCTCAACTCGAGTACATGCCTTGGATGATGTTTGATTTGCTGAACTCGAGTAGCTGCGTTCACCACAATACAGAAACACCGGAACATAAATATACAGGCCAAGTAGTTTTTTCCCTCCAATCTCGCATGAAGAAAAGACGAATGGAATGGACAATGAAAGGTGCTTAATACATGATGCCAACACCAGAAAGCATTGAATCAAGTTGCCAAGGAAGTTTCACCGAACTTCAGGAGGTCGCAAGTATGAAGGCAATAGCCATGAGGACGACCGTGCAAACACCCGTAACATTTGACAGCATGAATTGTTGATTTTGTTACGAAGCTCCTGAGAACAATATCTATTATGTTGCTTCCTGTAGCCACTGGCACAGTCTCCAGCTAATATTGGAAAAGCCCACATTTTTCGACCGATTTTATCGCCGATGATAACTGCCAGTAAAGCTATAGAGTCAACGGGCTGCACAATATGTGTCAATGCCCATTCCAACACATATTTGGTAATATCCTTCGCGCCATTTACGACGACTAGAATTTTCTCAGTGTTATATGCTAATCGAGGCACGACCTCAACGCTTTTTATGGCCATTTCTGTGCTTCGAATTGTCTCTGCATTATTTCAAATCATCTTTTATTCCGTGGATCTTCAGTTTTCTTTTCACCTCATCAACTCAGACATTTTATATTTGAATTGTTGAATCCTCCATTGCAGTAGCAATGATATTATTATCTTTGAGGATGGAAAGCAAGAAAGGTTGTTGCAGGTGGGGCTGGCATCAATGTTGTCATCACCTTAAATATCATCATGTTGAATAGGGACACCCTCCCACCAGAAACATACATAACATAAGAATCATTCTTTGACAAGGCTATGCATGAGACTGCTTCTAATAGTGTGGTTAAGGGTTTCTGAGATGATAAACAATCATTGCTCACTGCCATTGTATTTTCCATTATGTGAAGAAATTCAGTGGCAACTTGCTCATTACAAAAATGAATGACTGTAGAGCTCTCATCCAAGAAGAAAATTCCAATGATGGAGGATGTTGTTCCCAGTACACCAGACACCAAGCCTCTCAAATCAATGTAGTTGTATCCAGCTCGAAAGCCCCAAACAAGCACTAGATTATTGGATACAAGCTTTGGACGGTTATGACCTCGAACCATAGGTCTAGACTCCATTGCATCCCCTCCTGTCGTTAAGTCAAGAACAACACAATTGATCCAGCCAAGATAAAGAAGATTCACATATTTCTGAAGTTGAACAACCATAGCTAAATCCGTCGTTGAATGAACTTTGGTGAAATAAATGTCGAAGTGATTACAAGCTTGTGCAAATATGCATCTAGTCATGAAAGCATCATATCCTACTTCATTCTTTGCACCAGAATCCCCATATGTGTACCTTTGTAATTCAGTCGGAATAACAACCTTAACACTAGGATTTTTGATAACATTGAGGGTTTATGAAGTACAAGCAATGCCTTCACACGTGTGGGTGAAATGAAGTGATAGAATTGTGATCTTATTTTTCATCAAAGATTGTAAGGTTGGTGTTGACTTAAGAAGGTACTTTGTATCAATAATGTGCGAACACTACTTGTGGAGAGAAGCAACAAATTCAACCACAGTTTGTGGTAGGGGAGTAATAAATTTGCTATGGATATGAGAAAAATCTAACATGCAGTTGTGATCAATAATAACCTTTCCTCCAAAAGCAATCAAATCAATTACATGGCGAAAGCCTATTGCTTGTTCCACCTCAGACTCCAATGCCAGACGTCGCTCTCCATCGATCTCTTTCATCAATACTTCTCTATCCTCTTCAAAGTATGTAAATACTACTTTCTTTTGTATGGCTCCAGATATATCAACTGTTTCCACATACACAAGATCCTTGAAATGCCTTCTTAATGCCTTGGGAAACACAGTCAATTTTCATATCTGTTACAACATTGGCTCCAACTAGGGATGGTACTTTCTCGTAAAGTGCCAAGAATAGTAGACCAGGTGGCCTTATCCATTGGGCGACCTTGCGCGAAAGCTATAATTCTGAGTTCTCCCGCCAGTGAAATCACCATCAGAAACTTTTAATGGAGTCACCAAAGCATGTGCAACCAATATTTGCCTATGAACGGCTGCTCAACCAGGCCTTAGGACTATGACAATTTCATTCTCCCAGGGATAGATATCAACTTCGAAAATCCCCGGCAATGGCGCCAAAATGTTGACCCTCGAAACTGAAACAGGTTGCAACAAATCAATCCCGAGGCAACCTCAAACCACTTTGGATTGGGAGCTACCCCTTCCAACCCGAGAGGGATCTCTCGAACAATGTCATAATAGGAATTTAAGTAGCGTGAAAAAGGTGGGCAAATTTATGGGTAAATGATGGTCTTGGATTTTTGGAGTTTGGGGGTTAAACTAGGGAAATGGTCCTTTGGGCATGGAGTCAAATGAAAATGGAAGAAAGGAAACAATAGAAGAGATCATTTAACTTGCATAAAGTGAGGCAAAGTAATTCTATATTTCAGTGCTTTGATAAATCATGATGCGGTAGCGGAAAGAAAAAGGAAAGGCCGATGTAGCAGAGGATATATGCAGAATTCTAGAAGTGTAGGTTGGTATTACACCCGCTGATAGCTGGTGCAGAGGAAAGACATCAAACAATTATAGAAAACCATAATCCATTCGTTATAGTAGTGGTCGTACTAAAGTATAACGAAGCCCATCAGTTAGAAGGAAACGAAATGTAATGCAGTTGTGATGGATTAAATAAGACATAAACAATATGGTAAATACAATATCAACTACAAGTAAGGAACACATAAATGAAGTCCAAACAGATTTAACACAGCTGAATGAAAAGAAGAACATGCTGAAAGAAATCGACCGTGATGAATCTCACAGTCACAAGGAAAAAATCACCTTTATTACTCCAACCTGGTTTACAAAATAACTCAGCAAGTACAATGAACCCTCTTGATAGAGGTTTTCCCCCCAGTGCTGTGCTCATGCGCCCCCCCTCGTTGTGTTACATACATCATTCTTTTAAAAGAGAAAAATCTAACATAAAACTCTTAGCGTTCCAAGAAATATGAACCGGTTCACCTTCTCTGGACTGTGTGAATGCTAGGTGCGTCTACTGTTACCAGCATCGGTGTGCATTGGAAAAAAACTCATTTAGGTACCCAAGTTGGTATCCAACCTTTGTCTGTGCGATGGAATGCAGATGAAACGATTAGGATTAACAACACTTTATTCATCCTGTGCTTTTGTGTGAAAAGAAATTATCGGCTATCCTGCATGCCCATAAGTGTTTACCATGACCCGCAGGCGTTGATTCAGGTGGATAACTCTTTTTCAAAACGAATATGCGATCACATTTTCTGCCATGAAAGGGGAATATCCACAAGTTGCACTTAAAATGCAGTTTTCCTTTGCTAGGAATATCAAGAGTTAGGGATTTCAGAAAAGAACTCTCGTGAATGCATATTCCTTATCAGGAATGCTCTGGGAAATCCCAAACTAGAATTCCACTTCAATGTGAATTCGTAGTTTGTACTGGCAAAAATGGGTCCATCGAAGGGTTTCTAGTTTAAACAATATTCTTCACTGGCTGTTTTTCCTACTCCACTTTCTGGATCAACCTGATCACTGTAACCATTGAGTTCCACGACATTAAATCAATGCGAAAATGCTTGTCGCAACAACTGTAGCTATGTTGGCTTCTACTATAAATATAGTCAGGTTTGATGGAAATCTCTGGGCAGTCAAAATTGCTTCCTGAAAGCCAAGATCTTGAATGGCTATCAATCTCCTGATGCAGATAGAATGTTCATCAAGGTTTCTGCTCTTGAATCTGCCCAAAGTGACATCAATTCTTCAAATTCCATGACGATCCTGGAATATTCTGCAGCATTCTCCTTCCGTATCACACATATTTATCTCCTCAACTCGAGTACATGCCTTGGATGATGTTTTCTCTGCTGAACTTGAGTAGCTATGTTCACCACAATACAGAAACACCGGAACAGAAATATATAGGCCAAGTGTTGTGGGGTATTCTACCCTACGAACTAATAAGCTAGGGCTCTAAACTTATATGCAGATCATGACCCTCGAGATTTAACTTTTAACCTTCTACCCAAACCCTCAACCCCTTTTCTCAGGCAAACATGGGAAGAATAAACCAACCTTTTTCCGACGGTTGAAGTAGATCCTCCGTTGAGTTGTTATCTCCTTGCTGCTGCTGCTCCTTCCACAAAGCTTCCTGCAATCAAGACAAACTGTGCATGCATGCTACTGATCTACTAGGGGGTTAGAGATAAAACATAAATCAAATATCATAGATGAGACTCATGTATTCGAGACGGGAAAAGTATCTTTTTCATTAATCTCAATATGAACCAACTTACAATGATTTCTGAGATCGGCCACCGTTACACGATCCTGATCCTGGGCTCTTCCTCTTCTTTCTGTCCTCCAACTGCTGTTGCATGTATTTCTCCTAAAGCTTGAGGCAAGGCTAAAGGGTTGGGACAGAACTGGCTTGGCAATTTGGCAGAGTTTCTTTGCTATCTTTTTCCTTCTTGAATAGTACCCCTACCCCTCCTTTTATAGGCTAGAAGGAGCTAGGGTTTTTGGCGAACTCTCGGCCATGCATGGCTCGGAGTTCCAGTTAATTGACAAAAAGCCTTGTGTCC
>JZKD02S1651417.1:700146-715764 GCA_000966675.3 Picea glauca
CTTGTTTTAAGTGGTTTTTTGAGGATTTGTTCAGCATGGCTTTGGCTAGGAAGAGGCATGAGTTGGCCTGATGCCAGGTAAACCTGTGTGGTGCATTTTAGGGTTATAACACCAAGTAGTTTTTTCCCTCCAATCTTGCATGAAGAAAAGACGAATGGAATGGACAATGAAAAGTGCTTAATGCATGATGCCAACACCAGAAAGCATTGAATCAAGTTTCCGAGGAAGTTTCACTGAACTTCAGGAGGTCGCAAGTACGAAGGCAATATCCATGAGGACGACCATGCAAAAACCCGTAACATCTGAGAGCATGAATTGTTGATTTCGTTATGAAGCTCCTAAGAAAAATATCCATTATGTTGCTTTCTGTAGCCGCTGGCACAGTCTCCAGCTAATCTTGGAAAATCCCACATTTTCTGACCGGTTTTATCGCTGATGATAACTACCAGTAAAGCTATAGATTCGTCGGGCTGCACAATATGCTTCAATGCCCATTCCAACGCATATTTGGTAATCTCCTTCGCGCCATTTACGGTGACTAGAATTTTCACGGCGCTATCTGTTAATCGAGGCACGACCTCGGCGCTTTTTATGGCCATTTCTATGCTTCGAACTGTCTCTGCATTATTTCAAATCATCTTTTATTCCGTGGATCTTCAGTTTTCTTTTCACCTCATCATCTCGGACATTTTATATCTGAATTGTTGAATCCTCCATTCCAATAGCAATGATATTATTATCTTTGAGGATGGAAAGCAAGAAAGGTTGCTGCAGGTGGGGGTGGCATAAATGTTTTCATCACCTTAAATATCATCATGTTGAATAAGGACACCCTCCCACCAGAAACATACATAACATAAGAATCATTCTTTGACAAGGCTATGCATGAGACTGCTTCTAATAGTGTGGTTAAGGGTTTCTGAGATGATAAACAATCATTGCTCACTACCATTGTATTTTCCATTATGTGAAGAAATTTAGTGGAAACTTGATCATTACGAAAATGAATGACTGTAGAGATCTCATCCAAGAAGAAAATTCCAATGATGGGGGATGTTGTTCCCAGTACACCAGACACTAAGCCTCTCAAATCAATGTAGTTGTATCCATCTCGAAAGCCCCAAACAAGCACTAGATTATTGGATACAAGCTTTGGACGGTTACGACCTCGAACCATAGGTATAGACTCTGTTGCATTCCCTCCTGTCGTTAAGTCAAGAACAACAAAATTGATCCAACCAAGATAAAGAAGATTCACATATTTCTGAAGTTGAACAACCATAGCTAAATTCGTTGGCGAATGAATTTTGGTGAAATAAATGTCGAAGTGATTACAAGCTTGTGCAAATATGCATCCAGTCATGAAAGCATCATATCCTGCTTCATGCTTTGCACCAGAATCCCCATTTGTGTACCTTTGTAATTCAGTCGGAATAACAAACTTAACACTAGGCTTTGTGATAACATTGAGGGTTTACGAAGTACAACAATGCCTCCACACATGTGGGTGAAAGCAAGTGATAGACTTGTGCTCTTATTTTTCATCAAAGATTGTAAGGTTGGTGCTGACTTAAGAAGGTACTTTGTATCAATAATGTGCGGAAACTTCTTGTGGAGAGAAGCAACAAATTCAACCACAGTTTGTGGCAGGGGAGTAATAAATTGGCTATGGATATGAGCAAAATCTAACATGTAGTTGTGACCAATAATAACCTTTCCTCCAGAAGCAATCAAATCAATTACATGGCGAAAGCCTATTGCTTGTTCCACCTCAGACTCCAATGCTAGACATCACTCTCCATCGATCTCTTTCATCAATACTTCTCTATCCTCTTCAGAGTATGTAAATACTACTTGATTTTGTATGGCTCTAGATATATCAATTGTTTCCACATACACAAGATCCTTGAAATGCCTTCTTAATGCCTTGGACAGCACAATCAATTTTGATATCTATTACAACACCATACCATACCATGGCTTGGAAATGGAAGGAAAGGCATGCCATACCATACCATACCACACCATGGCAAGGCAAGGCAAGGAATACCATATCATACCATGGGAAGGCAAGGAAAGGAATATTGTACCATACCATACCATGGCTTGACGTGGAAAGGAAAGGCATACCATGCCTTCACCATACCATATCATATCATTGAAAGGAAAGGCATGCCATGCCTTCACCATACCATATCATACCATGGCAAGGAAAGGCAAGGAAAGACATACCATACCATACCATACCATGGCAAGGCAAGGAAAGGCAAGGCATGGCAAGGAAATACATGCAAAGACAAGGTATGCCATGGCATGTCATGGAATGGCTTGGAAAGGAATAGCATTGGCATGGAAATGGCATTGCATGGAAAGGCATGACATGGCAAGGCATCATATGGAAAGACAAGGCATGGCATGGGAAGGAAAGACATATAATTAAATGGAAAGGCATGGCATGGAAAGTGAAGGAAATGAAAGGAATGGCATGGAATGACATGGAAAGGCAAGGCATGGAAAGGCATGACATGGAAAGTGAAGGCAAAGAAATGCATGGCATGGCATGGAAAGGCATGGAAAGTGAAGGCAAGGCAAGGCAAGGCATGGCATTGCAAGAAAATTTAAGGCATGGCATGGATTGGAAAGGTATGGAAATGGCATGGGAAGGAATGTTAATGGAATGGAAATGGAAATCGCATGGAAATCACATGCCATGGAATGGCTTGGAAAGCCATGACAATGGCATGGAAATGGCATGGCATGGCAAGGCATGACATGACATAAACATGTTTGTGGGATTGGGTTTTAGAGGGTACTTTGTCTCCTTGTGTTCGCTAACCCAAAAATTGGGTAGGAATTTGCAATAAACTCTCATAGATGGTGAAGGGAAAAGAATAATGGTTTCAAGTCTCCCTGTAGGAATTTTGGTAGCATAACATTACTTTCTATGGTGTGTCATGAAATGTGACCTCAAAACTTTTATTTGTAGGTGTAAAATGATATCCATTCTAAGATATGGTGTCCATGTGAACTCTCTCATTCTATTTATCAAAATCAATAAGTTTAGTGGACATCATGGAAGACTGAATAAATGTTATTAATAATTGATGGGTTTAACAAAATTTACATATACCCACTACACAATCTAAACAAATATGAGTGCATTAATGAGTTATTTTCTAGTCTTTTTGTCATTTATTAAGGGTTACACATAATCAAATGATTTTATATATGTGATGCATAAAAAGAGGGGAATAATGTGTGTGCCCTAGAAAATTCTCAAATTATGGATTTAATCAACTAAGAAAATAACAACTAGGATTCTCAAAGGAAGGTTACGGGAAGACTATGGTCAAGGTTTTGTCCTAAGGAGACTATGAATACTAGGACTTATACCTAGAGGAGAAATGAAATCCTTTTATCATGTAGCTTTGGTAAGAGAAGAAGTTAGGGTTTTGTGGCATTTGAAAATCACATTTCTACGTAATGTGCTTGTTATCGAGAAGATAAAGGGAGTTGATCTTGTACAAGTGTGGGGTAAAAATGTAGGTTCCAAAAATGACTTACCATTGTGTATGCTACCTTGTTGATGATCTCTAATGGAGTGTGATATTTCCTAATGTTATCTTATGGTTTCCATCGCTAGGGTTTGAAGATCCTGACTTCTAACAACCCCTCATAATATATTGGTAGGTACATGTACTTCATATTCTAAATATATATGAAGTGTTTGGGTTGTCCAAATTATGTGTACTTGCATAATTGAATTTTAGCTTATTTCTTATTCGTAATTGAGCAATTCTAGTACTAGTTATGGTGGTTAATTTGACATAACATTGAGCTGATATTGCTAAGTGATTTACAATTATGTACAAGATAAATGAGAACTTTGTTTTCTATAATAAATTATTGTAATATGCCATTTTTTAGGTCACAATATGTGATCACTATTTGAGTGTGGATTTGCATTGGATTTAGATGGAGGTAATTCAATAGGTAGTCTATATTGTTGGTTTTGAGTTAGAATATGGATATCCACAACATCCATGAAAATAATTCAGAAGGAATGATCCATCGATGATGTATAGATACATGGTTGATTAGCAAGAAATGCTACTTGAGAACCATTAACTACGTATGGATTTAACACTTAGCAATATTTTCCACCATAATATATTCCTTAATGTGTAATGCAAGTACTTATAATCACTTTAGAAAAAAATCAAGGGATTAATACACTTTGAAATTCATATATTCATCAACATAAAATGCAGAAACAATGAGATTCATAAAAAAATGTGCCATCAAATGTGTGTGTGTGTGTATCTATATATATATATATATATATATATATATATATTCAACATTGTCTAAATTGTACATTTTTTACAAAGCGACAACAAGTTCCCTAACATTAAAAAACATCCATATGGTGGCCTATATACAAAATGGAAGTAGTTGGTCAATCATTGATCACTGCCACCCTCAGCATCCTCATGAGCATCTTGGAAATATATGTTTTTTCTCTTGCTCAAGGAATCACCTCAAGAGGATCTAGGCCTGGGCGTGCTTCGATGCTCTAGAGACTGCACAAAGAATAAATCATGTTATACGTTTTTTTCCTCAATGAATTATAGACATACAAAATGATACTTTGTAACTTAACCTAAAACAACTCACCGCATATGTTTATATTATTCATAAGGGTTTTACCCTCCTCCGTGACCCCAATATCTCTGTGGTACCACCCTACATTAGTTACAATGATAAAGTAAAGAAAATTAAACAAAGATGCGTAAAATCAAATTCATGAAACATAAAAAATTATCCCCAATGCATTATATCATCGTGAATATCTCAGGCCTCAGTGGAGATTCATTGGTAGATGGAGCACTAGGTTTTAAAACCTACTCTGAGACAACCTCTACTGTGGCAGTCCTAGTCGATGGGGCCAATCGAAATGGTGGTGGGGGTGGGTGGAATACAGGTGGTGTGAATGGGTGCCTTGTGTGTGAATCCACTAAGGATGTGTGCAATAAGACTAATGTTGAGGGTGTGCTATGATGGACCCTCACAGGATGTCCAAATGATTGCAACTCCCTAGCCCTGGAGAAAGGTAAAACCCTTGGAGAAAGGTAACTTAGTATTATAGATAGCAAATATATCTGCAACCTGCATACATATTAATAAAATTGAACTATCAATACCAAATAGTAAAATTCAAAAACATAAACACAAACAATTTAAGAATTATATGATATTTAACTCTACAATGATACTTGTGATGCAGGTGACTTGTCCATCCCACATTGACATTCCCAAATCCTATAGAAACAAGAGAGCAATAAAAATTTGAGGATGGCATAAAATAAAGAAACAACTATGGTGAATTTATCAAATGTGATACATAGTTATGTGTGGGGTGCACCCAATGAACATGATGCCTCTACTATTGCATGAGTGGTGGGGCAACACTAAGGCATAGAGGGTCTATTGCTCAAACGTAACAACTACATAACAACATACATTAAATTATAGATATAAATACACAAAATACAAAATAAATATATAATTAAAATACAAAATTGTATGTAATTGTGAATCTTGTATAAAAATATGCACTTAAATTTCTATATAAGGATATAAAATCTACATAGTGCTAATAATATGCACTTAGTGTAACAACTGGAAAACAACATACATTAAATTATAGATATAAAAACACAAAATACAAAATAAATATATAATGAAAATACAAAATTGTATGTAATTGTCAATCTTGTATAACAAAATGCACTTAAATTTCTATATAAGGATAGAAAATCTACACAATGCTAACAATATGCACTTAGTGTATTGAGTTTATGTAATTGCCAAACTTGCATAACAATATGCACTAGAGTGTATGTAATTTCCAAACTTGCATTACAATATGCACTTGAATCTCTATAAAAGGATAGAAAATCTACAAAGTGCTAACAATATGCACTTGAATCTTTATAAAAAGATAGAAAATATTCACAGTACCATAGATCTTTAAAAAGTACACAACCTAAAAATGTAGGTAGGATAATGATGAATAAATTGCGTCAACACTTCATTTCACAACATAGAATGTTGTATCGCCGCTTTAATAAGTAATGCGGTTGCATCAACACTTCATTTCACAACCATAGAATGTTGGATCTTCATTTTAATAAGAAATTCAGTTGCATCAACTCTTCATTTCATAGCCATAGAATGTTGTATCTCCGCTTTAATTTGAAATTCAGAATCACTATGTGGATTACAGTGCTTTGCTTACATGGATTGGTTGGTATTTTATTAATTGTTTGCATTATTGTTTGGTTATCCGTTTTATTTTTATTGTAAGTTTACAATTTAAAAATTGTTAACTATTTAATAATATGATTAAAATTTTTTCCAAAACACTTATCACCTTGTTGGACCAAATGAGATCCCAAACCCTTATCACCTTGCTCAACCAAATGAAACTCCCAAAAAGGAATGTTAAATTTTAGTTTTATCACTCAAAATATGAGAACCATTTGTAGTGTAAGTTTGGACTCTCTTAATCAAGATATGACATTGAATATGTTTCTTCAATTTTTCTCATCAACATGCCTGCAATTCATTAAAATAGTATATGTTGAATATAAAGCTATTCTCTTCCTTAAAAAAAAAAAAAAATTTCATTCACTTGTTTTTTCACCTGTTTGTTTGAATTTGATTGATTGGGATATTTTATTATTTTTAGAATATTAAAATTAGATTTAATGATAAAATTTCCCAGAATTTATCTATGAAATACATTTAACTTATTCCATATTAGTATGTTTTTAATTAAAAGGTAAAAAAGAGATGCACCTAACACATGAAGATCAATGACCTTGAAGTGTTAAAAAGATATACTTTACAATAAAATAATTTGCCAGACACGTCAGTGGCCCATATGGACTAGGGGGCTGACATCGATATGTTCCTATAATTGAATATGGGATGGAGAGACCCAAAGTCACAAGGCTCGTAGGATGAATATCGAAGGTCGAGACCTTCGAAACGTTAGAAATATTCCAAGTCAGGGAAGAAAGCACAAGCTCAGGAGGAGGAGCAATAATGATGGATTGGATAGAGCACTGTGAATAATATGGGCCATCGGATCAAAGTCCAAAAAGGAGGACCATGAGCACATGAGGAGATCATATCTGGGACGTCGGATTTGAGCACGTGGACCAACGACCGTTGGATCACAGGGAAGGTGGATGAGACAAGTTCTGAAGTCATAGGAACCATCCATCGTTGGAACCGATAGGTGGCAGTAGATCCGAGAGTTCAAGGATTCAAACCTCGGAAGATTTGCGAGGAGGAGAGGTGAATACTTGAGGAGTTGGGAGACACAACGATCCTAGCCATCCATCAAGATAGGGTACGTGGTGAGAGATCAACATTTCACTGACTCGTAGAGTGGAAAATTCAAAGGGTAGAGTTTTTAGAATTCTTAGGGTGTGAAATCGCGAGTTGATCGCAATCGTCGATCGAGGGGAGAGCATGGACCATTGATCTATCGTATAGAATGTTTTAGGAGATCGAGAGTCAGAGGAAGGGAGGTGAGCAGTCCTATAACTTAGATAAAAGTGAAGTCTCGATACGTGAAGGGGAGATATGGACTATTGGATAGTGGAAGACTGTGGATTGTTGATCTAGCATTGGGTGTTTGGAGGTCGAGCTTCAGAAAAGAGAAGTGAATTTCTTTTAGAAGACACGAAGGGAGAAGTGCCTTTTCATTAGGTGAGTGGTCACAGTCTGTGGTCACATGAGAGGAAGGGGCTTAGCCAGAAAGGCTAGCGCCCACTGTGTAGTTTCCTCAGGAAGAAAAAAGGCGCTAAAGGGGTGAGCGTGCGTAGGTTTTCTGAAGGCCTGCACCAAGGAATTAAAAGGACCTATGGTTTTATTTGTTGAAGGTTCCAACAGGCACTTGAAGAGATGCTCCAGCTCGAGGATAGAGAATATCCAGTGACCGGGAGGTCAGAAGACCCTGCCGAGGTGGGGGAATTGCATCAAGTGGTATCAGAGCCACTTTCTGTCTGTAGACAATAGAGAAAGGGTGAGACAATGACATGAGATACTCTGATACCAAGTGGTATCAAAGTAGAAATTTTGTTTGTATATTTGAGGTGAAGTATATAGTTTGATACCATCAAGTGGTATTAGAAGCTAAAGTTCATCTGTAGGAAGAAGGTGAAGGAATACATAGTGTTGTGCTCTGTGGGGTGATTGTTTGCATCTGTGCAATAGTCAATAGACAACCAGGTGAGTTGCAGAAGAATATGTGAATTCTCTCAGTTGCAGAGTGAAGAACAGACTTTCCAGGAGGAAAGGTAGAGGAAGAAGATGGATACTGAAGGCCATGAACATGGTCCAAGAGAAGACTGCCAACATAAAAGAAAGGCTGAGATAGACAAACAACTCAGTGAGATAAGAGAACATATGGGGAATCTGGCATTTGAAATGCAACAGGATGCTAAAGTGCATTGGGTGTATGAATGGCCTCTGAAGAGGGAAGCAAAATGGACCATTTATAAATTGTTGGCCAGAGGACAAAAAATGTTGTTGAGAGTGTGGCTAAGGTATGTTGAAATCCTCAGAGGTGAAGAGGAATTGGTTCACATCTGTGAGCCAGAAACTGGGAAGATTCTCAGTGATGATGAGGAGAAGAGATCAATTAAGGATCTCAAAAACTGTCAGGTGGGAAGTGAAGAAAATTTAGGTTTCCAGGTGGGCAATGAGATGGGATCATTGGAGGATCTCATAGACTGCCAGGAGGGTAGGGAAAAAATCCCATATCTCTAGGTGGGAAAGGGAGAGCAAATGAACTCAGAGGTGAGTTTATATCAGGGAGGAGAGTTGATGGAGATGGATAAGAAATATATTATGATCATTGGAGGAATTGAGGTATTCCTGCCACATAGCCCATTTGAAGCCAAATCATGTGTTGTCGATGCAGTAACAAAAGAAGGACAACCAGAAGTGACTGTCATCAGGGAAGAAGAGAATGAGAAGATACCAATGTCTTCCCCAACATAAGAAGAGAACATAGTTAAGATGCTCAATCCATGGGAGAAGGAGTTGGAGATGCTGGAGGATTGATTGAACAATACAGACTTAGAAGATTACTACCATCAGACATTCATGCAGATCATAGGAGAAGAGAATTCGACAGAATTGCTCAGAAATTTCATCCAGGAATTTTTACATATGATGACTGCAGCACTGAGGCATGCAACAAAAGATGGAGAAGAATTCCAGTCTGGGGAGCAGTTGGAGGAAGCTAGATTTTAACTGACACAAGAGAAGCTGGTAGAAGAAAATATGTTAGAGGGGATAGTTGAGCAATAGCTCAGTGATGAGACTGTAGAACTAAATTTTTCAGCAGGGTGGAAAGCTAAGGCCACAAGAGATGGAGAGAATCACAAGGGGGATCGATTTGATCTACCCATTGACAAGGAGGGAGTGCAGTAGATCAAACTGCATAAATAGAGACAACCATTGGAGCAGATGGAAGAGCTGATTGAGGATATAAGAAGGTTGATGTTTAGGTCAGCGCAATAATCTGTCAGTAAGAAGAATCTGAACAAAAGGGAGCCTGCCATAGTAGCAGGGAAGAAGCAACAACAACAACAGCAAAGAAATGGAGTAGATGGACAGATCCAAAGAACAGTTTGGGATCCAGGAGGATTTCAACAGAGTTGGGAATCTCATGAGTAGAATATAATGAATTTTTCACAATAGTGGAGTATGATGCAGGAGCATCACTCCACCTCAACAACACGCCATCTAGACAACACATTAAAAATGCATTCAAGGAGGGGAGAGGCGCTAGCCCTCTCATTTTAAATTTTAAATTGTAATTAAATGAAATTAAATGTTTGTAAGGCTCGAAGAGTCATGCTGATGCCTTTGTGTAGGAAGGAGATGATGTCACCTTTAATCGCTGACATACTGATAAGATATAGATATGATTCAGACTACATGGCCATTGAATGTAATTCAATGTAATTAATGAGAGTAGGTAGTTTGGAGGGAAAGGCTCAAGGAGCCCCTCTTTTGAAAAATATCTTGGTATCAAAATTCAATAGGTGAATTAGAGAGAGGAGAAAAGAGAGTCGAGACTCTGTTGCAGTCAGAGCTTTGTAACCATTGTACAAACATTCTGAGATTAATACAAAGAGTATTTGTTCCTGCATGAGATTCTTTGTGTTTTTCCATGTGTTTGATGAATGTCATGCGTGTCTTATTTTATGTTGTGGATGTATGTTAGATTCCATCTGCAGGGTATAGGAAAAGTTTGTTGTCTGTGAGATTTTTTATTTTAGTATGGGTTCTTTCTGGCTAAATGCAAGGAATGCATGACAGATTGTTGAAGACTCTGTGAGACAGTGCAAAGAGTGCACATCTGAGTTATATGGAATTCAAGCAAGAATGTGCTAGGAGGGTGCACTAGAGGAATCATAAACTCAAGGGAGAAGCCTCAAGGTTACTGAACACCTTGGAGGAGAGACTGTGTAAATAAGTCATAGAACAACGAAGAAAATTGTTGAGGATTCTATAGAGCTCTGCTAGGCTGGCATTGAGTGAGTGTAAGGAGTGCACAAAAGAACTCTATTTCAAGTTCATATATACGATAAGTGTCAAAGGAAAGACACTCACAAACTTACTAAATAATCTGTAGGAGAGCTCTACAAGGTGTGCATTGAGTAGGAGGTTGCCAGGAGGGCACCAAATTTCCCTTGAAGGAAAAGATAAGGTTCGAGTCCCTTAGATACTGAACAAGCGAAAGCTCAGGAGGAATAGTTCCTTCGTGCACAAAGTCTTAGTATAAATGAGAAGAAGGTTGAGACACTTCGAAGTCCAAGCCATATAAAAGTGCAGAAGAGGTAGCACAAGGAGTGTGCAAGAGTCAGACTTATTCCAAGTCCCCAAGCTCAGGAGAGATAGTGCAAAGTTGCATGTAGAGCACAAGTGTGCACTAGGGCCGAGATTGAATTTCATTTCCAAAGCTCAGGAGGGAAAGCGGAAGTAGAGACCCAAAGTCAGAGGGCTCATAGGAGGAAGATCAAAGGCTGAGACCTTCAAAAAATTAGAAATATTCCAAGTTAGGGAAGAAAGTGCAAGCTCAGGAGGAGGAGCAAAAGTGATCGATTGGATCGAGCACTGTGAAGAATCTGGGTCGTCCAATCAAAGTCCATAAAGGAGGATCATGAGAACAAGAGGAGATCATATCTAGGCCATCAGATCTAAGTGCATGGACCAACGACCATTGGATCCTAGGGAAGGTGCATGAGACAAGTTCTGAAGTCATCAGAACCATCCATTGCCAGAACCGACAGGTAGCAGTATATCCACGAGTTCAAGGATTCAGACCTCGAAAGATTTATGAGGAGAATATTTGAATACCTGAGGATATGGGAGCCACAACGATCCTAGACGTCCATCGAGATAGGGTACATGGTGAGAGATCAACATTTCATTGACTCACAGGGTGGAAAAGTCAAAGGGAAGAATTGTTAGAATTAATGGGGTGCGAACTCGCAAGTTGATCACAACCGTTGATCGAGGGGAGAGCATGTACCATTTATATTTTGCAGAGAATATTTTAGGAGATCAAGAGTCAGAGGAAGGGAGGTGAGAATTCCTATAACTTCATGAAATGAAAAGTCCTGATACGTGAAAGGGAGATCTGGACCGTTGATATGACATCGGGGGTTTGGAGGCCAGGCTTCAGAGAAGGGAAATGAATTTCTTTTGGAAGACGTGAAGGAAAAGTTCCTTTTGGTTACGTGAGTGTTCATAGCCCATGGTCACGTGATAGGAAGGGGCTTAGCCAGAAATGCTATCTACCACTGTGTAGTTTCCTCAGAAAGGGAAAAGGCACCAAAGGGGTGAGAGCGCGTAGGTTTTATCAAGGTCTGTACTAGGGAATTAAAAGGACCTATTTTTTTATTTGTTGAAGGTTCCAGCAGGGATTCGAAGAGCTACTCCAACTCGAGGACAGAGAAGATACAATGACCAGGAGGTTGGAAGACCCCGCCGAGGTGGGGGCGCTGCATCAAAATCTTATTATGGGATTGAAAATAATTGTAAATTAGCAGACCTTTGGCTATGGGATAAGAAAAAAATATTCTTTGGGACTCTTTTCACTCTTGTTATATTATATGGATGTGAAATTTAGTTATGCAGTATCTCTCGAGAATCCTGGACAAAGATAAATCATTTCCAAAATAATTTTATAACTTATAATCTCAAAATTAAAGGAAATACACCCTATATTATCCTTATCATAAAAGTGATCCTTTCCCCCATTGTGAGCATGACTATGATTAGGTACTTAGTGTACAAGAAGAAGATAAACAACATGGATGACAAGAGGCTCCCCAAAATTGATTCAAAATTTAGCCAAAATCACCAACAAGTCAAGTAGAGATGGCATGATGATGCCAAGTGACCAAGTGGATACTGGTGGCTACCCACCTATTCCACTAATTCAAAATGGTTCCACATATTCTCATTTTTTATATATCTTTTTAGGTCCCAAACTTCCAGGGCCATTTTGAGGCCCTAAAAGATGTTTTTTTGGCACGACAATGCCCCACATGCTATATCGTTTAGAATGTGTACCTCTCAGCTAGAACTTTTCAATGGGATACCAAGTACCCTAAACAAATATTATATGCAAAAAAAAAAACCCCAAAAGTTGACGTATCAACTAACCACATCGGGGCCCACAAAATGTTTGGCATTTCATCTTCTGAGGTTGGGGTTTTGTATGTTTAGGGTTTTCTCATTGATGTTTTATTTTAAAAGTTGTTTTTCTCCTCTTTGTAATCAACTTATTATGAATGAGAATAGCTAAGACATGTCTCTCTTCAGGGATAAGATACCACAATTCTAGCTAGCTTGTGTGCTTTACATTTTATAGTCTTTTGTATTCCTAACAATCATTAATAGAATCTTAATTTAACTATATTACTATGTTTCTTGCAATATCTTTGTTAATTTCATTGTTATATATTTGTCTTCATTTCTTTCTTAATATAATTTGGATCAGTGGTATCAGAGAGATCTTATCTTTATTGGTTCTCTGTGCATGCCCTCAATGAGTTCAGGTTATCAAGAGTTGGGTATTGAACTGGTTTAGATTGGGGAGGAACACTCCTACCAAACCAAGAAACCTCATATGGCATAAGAAAATATAAATGATGGAGCAAGAGATCCCATGAAACTTTCTTGAGGAATCCCTCATGCAACAATGAAATGAGATGATGGATAATTTCTCCTAGATCCTTCAACCATTTCCAACAATAATAGAGACACCTTCAACCACCACTCACTTTAGAGTTGTGACACCCCTTAAGGTACAAGTTAACTTTTATATTGCTTTATTTGAAGGCCATATAGACTTTGACACTTTGGAAAAATGGTTAATTATACTAGAGGGTTGTTTCTATATCCAAATTTTTTCCAACAATGAAAAAATAACCTTTGCGCTCCTTAAATCCATTCCCCATGTAAGATATTGGTGGGAGACTTTCTCTGAGAAACATGCTCGAGATGAGTCTATAATTTTTGAGCCAAGAATCACTTGGGAGGATTTTGTTGATGCCTTCAAGGAGAAATACTACCCTATCATAAACTATGACGAGCAATACATGAGATGGACAACTTTGTGTCATGAGAGAGACCAGATGGTGTTGGAGTAAACCAACATCTTCCATACCTTGTGCACAATGCAGGGTATTAAATACTTCGAGAGACACTTGGTTCTGAAGTACCACAATGGCCTGCATGTGTACATCTAAACAAATATGGAGATCCTGGACATCTCCTGACTAGGAGACGTAAACTAATATGATATCAATATCAAGCAAAAGTTCAAGAAAAAGAATAATTAAGATTTCAGTTATGAAAACACATCGCATCAGAAGCACGGTAAAGGTGGCCCTAACTCCCATAGAAAAGGACAAAGAAAGGATGTCCAACCCCATGACAAATAGTCCAAGCCATAAGAAAATAAGGATAATGTGAAGTCGAAGAAGGACACTGGAAAGTGGTGCGAGTTCCATATAATCCCTTGGCACAACATTGATGAATGTTTCTCTAAACAATAATTGTTGGTTGAGATGAAGGAATCAGAGTCGGATTCCAAATCATACTCTGATTCAAAACCAGATAATGGAAAATGGATCATTGACATAGAACCTAGTGTCTCCACAGCTACCAAAAAGGTCCAACCAGATAAAATAGAGGATATTGAAGAAGGGGAGTGCCTCTTCCACTCACACATGTGGGTGAAGGGGACACCATTCCATTTTGTTATTGACATCAATAGACAAAATAACCTAATATTATCATAGGTTTTCAAGAGGTTGAACCTAACAATGACAATGCACCCTCGGCCATACACCATCGATTGGCTCATCCAGGGATGAGACATCTGCGTCAACGAACAATTCTCTTTCACCATGACATCAAACCCTTCAAAGACGAGGTATTGTGTGATGTTTCCCCCATTTATGTTTGCGATGTTCTTTTAGGACAACCATATATATGGAAACATCATTTGTTTTATGAACCTAGGCCCCATAGTGTCATTATTAGTTTGGGAGGTCAACTCTACAGGGTATAGAAGGAAGTCCCAACTACCATGGTCTCTGTTATCTCTGGGGAGTAATGTATAAAGGTGGTTTATCAAACCGAGAGTTTTTTCCTCTTTATGGTCTAATTATAAGGTGAACAAAAGGTCACTACAACCACCAAAACCTCTACACAGGGTCTCTCTACACAACAAAAGTAGGTGGACAAGAGAGTAGAAGAGCACAAAGACATATTTGCCTCACCTAATGGGTTTCCTTTGCACTATCATGTAAATCACTTAATTTATTTTACACCTGATGCTCCTCTACCTAATGGTCCACTAGTACATATGACCAAATTTGCGATGGTTTTTCATTGATATTGCCACACTTATCCATCATAATTTCTACCAAAGCCGGGTTTTTTTTTTGTCGAAATAATTTTGTTGCTCTATCGAAGATCCAGGTGTGCATGGAAACATTGACGAAATTATCTCTCCATGTGTCACCACCTTCAAGTTCGGTTAACCCTTTGCATCATCGCAATTATGAAGAAACCTCGTCGTCCGTACAATGAACAATCGTGGCAATTACGACGAAATTTCAGCTCAATTGTGATGAAAATTTATGACAAGTCAAAAACTTACGACACAGATGTTGTATGTGCGACGAAAAACCCTGGCAACTTGCGACGAATACCCATGGCAATAGAGATGAAATTGATTCATCAATACCAAAGTTACGATGAAGACAATGTATGTGCGACAAAAACCTGTGGAAACTTGTGACGAAAGTTCTTCGCTATTTCCATGGTGGTCAAAATGCAATTTTTTTCCGACGAACTATCGTCGATATTGCGGCGATGGCATTAATTTAAAAAAAAAATTACACAAGATATGGTATTACCATATTACATTGTAATATGGTATACCATATTACAATGTAATATGGCATTACCATATTACATTGTAATATGGCATTACCATATTAC
>JZKD02S1651418.1:0-11009 GCA_000966675.3 Picea glauca
ATTTGTAGTGGTGCCATTTGGACTGACCAATGCACCAGTTGTCTTTATGTGCTTAATGAATGACATATTCAGAAATTATTTGGATAAGTTTGTCATAGTGTTCTTGGATGACATAATTATCTATTCTAAGTCTGAAGAGGAGCATGAACATCACTTAAGACTAGTATCGCAAGTGCTGAGAGAACATCAGTTGTATGCCAATATGAGTAAGTGTTATTTTTATCAAAAGCAGATCCATTACTTGGGACACATTATTTCAGAGTAGGGCATATTAGTAGATCCAGAGAAGATTGAAGCCATTAGAGGATGGCCAACACCCAAAAATGTGTCAAAAGTAAGATATTTCATGGGATTAGTTGGTTACTAAAGAAGGTTCGTAGTAGGGTTCTATAAGATTTCTCATCCCATCACTTATTTGCAAAAGAAGGGAACTAAATTCGAATGGACACCTAAGTGTGAAGAGAATTTTAATATGTTGAAGGAATTACTTACTAATGCACCCGTGTTAAATATTTTTGATCCAAATGAAAGTTTTGTGGTATGTACAGATGCATGTAAGGAAGGACTTGGGGGATTCCTCATGCAAAATGGACATGTCATTGACTATGAGTCCAGAAATCTTAAGGAGCATGAGAGGAACTATGCCACACATGACTTGGAGCTTGTTTCCATTTTCCATGCCTTGAGGATGTGCAAACATGACCTCATGGAGAAGAGTTTTGAATTAAGAACATACCACATTGGCCTGAAGTATCTTTTTGAACAACCAACCTTGAATTCCATGAAAACAAGATGGTTGGAATTTTTAAGTGAATATGACCTCGATATCAATAATATCAAAGGAAAGGAGAATAAAGTTTTTGATTCACTTAGTACTAGAGTGCATCTCATGCATGCTACTGCTATTAGTATGCATCAGTCAGACTTGAAGAGCATAATTTTAGATGATCTTATTACGGATCGACATTACCTACAAGTAAAGGAAAGATTACATCAAGGAGTATGAGATAATGTAAGATGAATTACTTATGCATAATAATAGAATCTATGTTCCTAGTTCCGGAGAACTGAGAAATTTGGTATTGAAGGAAATGCATGATGTTCCTTATGCTGGACATCTCGGTTACGAGAAAATTATTACAGCAGTAAGAAGCCAATTGTTTTGGACGGAAATGAAAAATGATGTTTCTAATTACATCGATCGATGTATGGAATGTCAGAAGGTTAAGGCTGAGCATAGGCACCCAACAGGTTTGTTGCAACCATTACCAATCCCAGAGAAGAAATGGGAAGTGATAACCATTGATTTCAAAACTAAACTACCCAAGACAACAAGGAAACATGATTCAATCATGGTGGTGGTTGAAAAATTAACAAAGGCTGCTCATTTTGTTCCTGTAAAGACAACATATACAATGACTAATATTGCATAAATTTACATGAGAGAGATTGCTAGGTTGCATGGGATACCTAGGACAATTGTCTCGGACAGAGATACAAAGTTTACCTCCAATTTCTGGAGGGGATTGTTTAGAGGATTTGGTACAAATATAAAGTTTAGCACAACATACTTTTTAGCACTGGAAGTCACCTTTGGATTGCTGCAGAGGTAAGCCTGATACCNTGCCATTAAACTTCTCTTCATCTTAAATCTGATCAGTATTAGCAGACAAAGAATATGTTATCTTATTTCTGTTAGCAGATGAATTATATGATATCAGATGGAAACTCACTGTTGGCAGATAAATGATACGATTTCTGGTCTAAAGATTTGAAGCAGAAAATTACTCTAAGAGAAGGAATGCTTCAATAGGGGCGAATGGGAAGGAATTCAAGTGTACTTATAAGGATATAATAGAAGGGCCAAACTAGTTCACCGCCTTTCCCGTCTTAACAAAACATAAAGAGTCAAATTTGGGCTTTGAATTATTAACATGACTGGAAACAATGAAGAAACCTCGAGTGTGGATTCGACAGTCAAAACTTGTCATGTGAGAATGTAAACGAACGTTGGCGCCATAAAAATCGGGAAGGAAGGAAGGAGGCCAAAAGGTATAAATTTGTAGCAAAACGCCTTTTGTCAATGTTCTGTGCAATGGATCAGTGATTTTTTTCCTTCCTAGTAAATAAAAGACGGCTCTGTGTTTTGACTAGTAAATAAAAATATTGAATTACTGAACTGTGAAGATGGTAGCCAAATTTACTAACATTTCGTGTTCTTATTATCTAGTTTACTTTAAACTTTAAAAATATATCTTAAGTTTGTAAATTAAAGAATATATAACTTAATAAATCATAATCATAGAAACATGATTTCATAAATCGGCATAACTAAATTTCCAACCTGTAAAAGAGCATAAAAAAGACTACAAACTTAATACAATTAAGGTTTCAAAGAAGGTTGTTGATGTTGATCTATATTTCTGAAGACTAATGGTGTAGATTGAAAAAATGCTTGGAACGCTGGTTGATTCAAAGGTGGAGCAAAATCAGTCTGCAAAATGTAAACAAAATTTACAATTGAGGGTTCAAAGAAGGCGACTGATATTGATCTATAGTTATTAAGAAGAATTGTGTAGATTCACGTAGATTCAACCAATGTTTACAACGAAGGAGAAAAAAATGTAAACAAATTTGTAACTGTTTAGTTTGCAAAATGTAAAATTTTTTGTAACATATTAGATACTATGGAGAGAAATAACCAGGAATAAACTTATCAAAATTAACAGTTAATGAACTCAAATGCAAGGTTGCTTATAGAAATGGTTCTGGGACATACGACCTCCCATTGTTCTCGATCTACCAGAAGATATTCAATTTGAATATTCCAAAGATCAAAATTTTATCCATTGAATTTTTCTAACTCTATTCTCATACTACTTTCCATTCTTTTAAGCAGAATTGTAATGTAAAGATATCTGACTTACAACTTCCATTGAACCTTGGTTTAACTCACTCACATCCAATATATGATACCACTTTTGTAACAAAACAAGTTAAATTAGCTTTAATACCACTTGTAAGGAGATACATACCCACACTACATAAACAAGGAAAGAGAAGAGATATTTAAACAAGAAATAAATGACAATCACATAGTACATAGAAATTTTATCCTAAAAACCAACATTCCTTAAGTGTCTTTCTCTCTTGTTTTCTTATTCATTCAATGAATAAAGAGTTACATAAATAATCTTCATCTACAACACACTCTTAATCATACTCTCTTTCTTTACACAAGAACAACTATGTAGCCAAATAGTCTTACATCTACACATACAACAACACTAACATGAATATTAACTCAATACCATTACAACACGTCTTATTTATAGGCTTTAAAACATGAAAAAACCTAAATCACATCACTAAACATGGTTATAGATCCACATATATTATTGGTTGTTATATTGTGAATCTCAATATTCTATTAGCAATCAACTATCAATTAGTTTAATAGTCAAATACACACTCAACTTGGCCGGTCTGAAGTCAGTTGACACTCTAGTGTCTATAATATCCTTGACCGAAATTAATAATTCTTCTATGTGAAAATGATATGAAACCCTTACAATAATTTGGTAAATGATGAATATTATCAAACACACAAAAATAGAGCATAATAATATGGCATCTTATTATGAATGGGAACAAGAATACAAATATCTCTAGTGGTTGTGAAAAACAGTTGCAGAACAAGACTAGGAATATAAACTATTGGCTAGTAGGAAGCTACACAATCTACTACAAAATGTCACATCCAACCCTCTAATCCTCTAATGTTGTACCCATCTTCCACTACTACTTCAAAACCCTCAAATTCCTTTGTGGTAATTTGTCTCCCGGTAACCAATGTTGCATCTATGAAATTATGGGTGGCCCCTCCATGAATCAACATTGTAACTCTTTGTATTTGCATAATGCCTCTAATTCAGAAAGTATAGTACCTGGGGACTTCTGACAATGTGTCTATGGTCACCTTCTTGACCCCTTCTTGTAATGGTGCATGTTATGGAATTTCAAGGTGTGGTGCCTCACAACTTTTTTGACCCTCATATGGATTGTTCAGGTTCTCCTCCTCGCGTTCATCTTCTTTATCAAATAATACTTCAATATAATGGACCTTTCCCCTCCCCATAAATCGGTAACCTGGTTCCCATAGATGCTTGTAACTAAAACATAGTTTCTTTCTTCTAAGATCTCGCTAAGTGTCTTCATCCAACCTATCTTTCCATGTCCATGTCTGTTGGGGAAAATTTGTCTCCTGCCCCTTCTGAGGAATGAAGCTCTTTACTAGGGCCTTTCTAGCCAATGTGTCTACCATATCCTTAGTTTTCTTGATGGCATCCTGTAATGTGGGTGGCCTAAAACCCTTAACCCAACCCTTTAAGGGTTAATTTATCCCCTTTTTAAATAGCATCAATAACCTTTGTTTTGAGATATTAGCTTCCTTGACAGCCAACCTCTAAAACTTTATGATAAATGCCTCTAGCGTACCTATCTATCTCAATTGGGCCAACTCCCTGAAATGAATTTAAGGATCCTTCCTTTTGATCCTGTCCATCACCCTCTGGGTGACTTCTACATATGATTTAATGTTAGCATGTCCAAGGGTGACCAACCCATGATTCCACCATTCATGAGCCTCCCCATCAAAATGTAAGGTGGAAATCTCAATTTCCTCTACTTTGATCATTGGGTTTAGCTAGAGGTAAGTGTCCATATTCTGCACTCAAGCGCTAGTTGAACTCTTAGTCGATCCATCGAAAGAGGGAATAGTTAACCTACTCATCCTATGCATAAGATGATAGTTTTGCTGGTACTGCATTGCTTTATTTCATTCCCTTGGTTTGTTTCTATATTTAGCATTGTAATAGTCTTGGAAAGAAAATACTTCCTGGAAACCTTCTAGTGTGGCTATGTACTCTTTGTAACCCTAAAGGGGATCATTATCATGGTCTTATTTCTCTAGAACTTATGTCTGCTTCTCCTTAAGAAACTACGGTAATGATGGCCTTGGTATTTACTTCTACCTATTGGTGAGACGCTTTGTATTGGAATATGACTGTTGTTATTCTCCCTACAGTCCCTACTACTTTGTTGAAAACCCTCTATTTGATTCTCATTCTAGCCTCCTTGGATTTGAATGAGTTGTGTCAGGAGTTGTGTTGTCTGTTGTTGGCTTGAAATCATCTATAGTTGTCTTGCAACTAGAGATTTCAACAATTGTTCAACTTTTCCTTCACCCTGGTTCCCCATGCTTCCTTTTGGTTCTGATTCTGATGGGATTTCTTATGAATTCCTCTCTGGCGATTTCTTATAGAGTTGTACTCCACCCCCTTCTTCCTCAGCATTGAAATCTGGTATAATCACCACTTTATGCACACAATCTCATTTCCTTCCCATTGTTTCCCTTCACTGTAAATCACGCATCTTTTTCCGGAAAAACCCTGAACAACTGTCGAAATTAAAATGATGATAACTTTAGTTCCGAGACTTTAGTTTGACTGATTTTTTTTTTGAAATTGGGTATTTTTTTGAGAGGAATTAAAATAACCAATGTCTTTTAAAAAATTATGCTCAGAAAGTCTCAGATCTGACCCTCAAGTGTGCCGCCCCCTTTTTCTTCCAAACAAATTATGCAAATTTTTTTATAATTTTTCTAGCTAAGGAAAGTGCTTTGGTCCAATCAGAGGATATCAATATCACCATCTTTGGTACCACTTTAATATCCTTGACCCAAATTATTAATTCTTCCTATGTGAAAATGATATGAAACCCTTACAATAATTTTCTCAATGAGGAATATTATCAAACACATGGCATGCACACATAAATAGAGAAGAATAATATGCCATCTTATTATGAATGGGAACAACAATACAAATATCTCTAGTGGCTATAAAAAATAGCTACAAAACAAGACCATGAATCTAAACTATTGGTTGCTAGGAAGCTACACAATCTTCTACAAACCACACAAGGAAACCTGATATGAAGCCAACATAGAAACCAAGGCTCTCTAATCCTCCCACTACTCTGCTCCAATATACTTCAACATTTTCAGAAAATACCACAAGACAAAGACTCCAAATGAACTCTCCTTTGTCTAGCTAGGGTGGGTATTGCAAACCCAAAACTAAACCTGCACTGGAAGGGTTTTTCCCAAAACCCTAACGAAAATGTTGGAAAAATAGAACTCAATACATATCAAATCATAATTCCCAAAAAGGTAGGCTCCTCTTCTATTTATTCTTCTTCTTCGATTCTTCTTGATCTTCCTTCTTGACCAAATCAAACCCTCACCAGATTAAAATATAATTATTATTTATTTTTAATATCTCTTTAGGGTTTGATACTTTGACTCTCCTTTTTATTTGTTGACTATATCCTACGACAATTGTGTAGGTTAAAGAGTCATCAATTTCACGGGGACATTACAATGTCAACATCTTATTGGGTTTCCTTTCTAATTATTTTCGATCACTTCGACTTCAACTTCTCAATTGATGACTTCAACCTAAACTTAATCATCGACTTGAATTAAGTCTTGAGTTGACTTATCACCTAGTTGATCCACCTCCAGTGAACAATCTATTGACTATTATTTCAATGAAAATAATATAGCAATCCAACAATTGTTACGTTGAATGGTATGTTAGATGAATTTAAGATATTTATCACCATTCTTGCACCAAGAGAGAAAGAACCTTCATTTGATAATTTGACAGGTATCATATTAGAAGAAGAGAAACAAAAGAAGAATCTTAATAGTGGGTTTCAAAGCTCAAAATTTGTTTTAATGGCCAAGGCCAAAAATGAATACAATTTAAAGCCATGGGGAAAGAATGTAATATAATTATTTATTTTATTTAATATATCTTTAGGGTTTGATACTTTGACTCACCTTTTTCTTTGTTGATTATAGCCTACGAGAGTTGTGTAGGCTAATGACTCATCAATTTGAGGGGGACATTACAGTGTCAACCTCCTATTGGGTTTCCTTTCTAATTCTTGTCGATCACTTCGACTTCAAATTCTCACTTGATCACTTCGACCTCAACTTAGTCATCGACTTGAATTAAGTCTTGAGTTGACTTATCACCTAGTTGATCCACCTCGACTAAACAATATGATGACTATTATTTCAATGAAAATAATATATCAATCCAAAAATTGTTATGTTGAATGGTATGTTAGATGAATATAAGATATTTATCGTCAGTCTTGCACCAAGAGAGAAAGAACCTTCATTTGATAATTTTACAGGTACCATATTAGAAGAAGAGAAACAACAAAAGAATCTTAATAGTGGGTTTCAAAGTTCAAAATTTGTTTTAATGGACAAGGCCAAAAAGACATACAATTTAAATCCACGGGGAAAGAATGTTTGAGGCAAGTAAAATGAAAAACTGCATCAAGGAGGGGCATCATGAAATATGGATACAAGTGTGAAGAAAAATAAATCATGTTTTTATTGTGGTAAGTTAGGACATTATGCTAAGGATTGTAGGAAAAAGAAGCTTCATGACTCCAAATATATAATAAATGAAGGAATTTTTGTTGATAGATAAGAAACAATAAGTGGTGATCTCAAAAATCTCTTGAAGTTATTTATTTCAAATGTATCTTTCTTAGGAGAAACAAATAATTGTAATGCACAGTTCATATATTGATGTGCTTCTATTCATATTACATGTCATAGAGATTGGTTTGAAACTTATGATGAGAAAACCAATGATGGTAAAATATATCTAGGTAATGATAGATGTAATGAAATAGAAGGCTATGGTGATGTATGTGTGAATTTTCCAAGTGTTGATGTGAAAGAAATCAAGAATGTAATGTATGTGCCAGAGATTAAGAACAAATTAATCTTAGTTTAAACAATTACATATCGAGGCTTAACAATTGAATTTGTGAAGTTAGGTTGTGTTGTGAATGCCATATATGATCACTACAATGTTATAGAAGAAGGAATTAGAGTGGGAGGCCTCTACAAACTTGATGCGACTATTAAGGATCATAAATTGTTCTCATCAAAAACTATGTCTACAAAAGAACTATGGCACTTAAGGTATGGTCATCTAAATTTTAAAGATATAATTTTACTTCAAAAGAAAGAGATAGTGGAGTGTCTTCCAATTTTTGAGAATGAACATACTAAATGTGATGGTTATGCACCAGAAAAACAACATAGGAATGAGTTCCCTATAATTACAGAGAAAAGGAAAAGGGATGTTATTGAATTAGTGCATACTTATGTGTGTGGACCAATGAAATCTAGCTCACTTGGGGGAGATTCTTATTTTCTTATCTTCATTGATGATATAAGAATAATTACGTTGGTTTATTTCATACGAAACAAATCTGATGTCTTTGAATATTTCAAAGAGTTTAAAAACATGGTTCAAAATCAAATCGGAAAACACATCAAGATCCCTAGATCATATCAAGGAGGAGAATACACATTGGAATATTTCATCAAATGCTGCAGCGTTGATGGGATTCAGAAATACTGCACATTTTGACATATTTCTTACCGAAATTGAGTGCCAAAGAGGGAAAATAGAACACCGGTTGAATGTCATTGAAGCATGATTAAATGTAAGAATCTTGAAAGTGTTTGTTGGGATGAAGTAATAATTAATTGTATGTTTATAAAAAATGGAATTCCAACCCGATTTTTTGAGAATAAAACTCCTTATAAATCATTTTATGATTATAAACCAACTATTAATCATTTGGGAATTTTTGGGAGTAAAACATTTTCCGGCGTTCCAAAAGGAAGAGAGAAGAAAAATCGATGCAAATTTGATCAAATTTATCTTCATTGGTTATTGCACTAATCATAAATCTTACAAAATGTATGATCCCGGTACTCATAAAAAAAATTCTAGTGTTATATTTTATGAGTATGTACATGTGGTTCAAAAAGAAGATGAGCAAGATGCATGGAAACTTCCTAAAGAAGGCATTAAAAGCACAAAAGAAGAAGAAATTGAAGATCAACAAGACGGTGTTGGAGATCAAAATATCATTGAAGCTACAAGTAGTCAAAGTACACCAAGAAATATTGGAGCAACTTCATAGAGCAGTGAGACACTACAAAGATCGACAAGGAAAATTTAGACACCTATTAGGTATAAGTATTCTACTATGATGACTCAAGTTATGAGTGTAGAAGAACATTTGAATTTTGAGAAAGGAGAATAATAAGGAATGGATAAATCGTATGAAATGGCAATGTGATTCCATAACAAAAAATAAAACTTGGGAACTTACAAAATTGTTTGAAAATAAAATTCCTATAGGTTCAAAATGTTTGTTTAAATCTACGTTCAATGCTAATGGTAGTATATATATGTTTAAAGCTAGATTGATTGCAAAAGGCTATTCACAAAAAGAAGGAATATATTATGGGCACATGTTTTCACTTGTAGATAAAATGAATACCATTAGATTAATTATTTCATTAGCTACTCAGTAAAATTGGAAATTACATCACTTGGACGTTAAGTCATCATTTTTGAATGGTGAGTTAAAAGAATAAGTGTATCTTATTCAACCATAAGTTCTTTTAAATTAGGGACGAGAACATTTTGTAAGTAGGTTAACGAAAGTACTGTATGCTCTCAAACACTCTGAGTCATGGCATGTGAAAATTGACACTTTATTCTTCCAACAAGGTTTCATCAAAAGTAAGAATGATCCAGATATTTACATAAAGAAATATAGAAATGAGAATGCTACTTTTATTTCATTGTATGTTGATGATTTAATCATAATAGGAAGTGTTATAAAACTTATTTATGAGAACGAAAGGCAATTATCACGGGAATTTGAAATGAAGGATCTTGGTAAGATGCATGAAGGATCTTGGAAATTAATGTTCAAAACGAGTGAATGTAGTCCAATGTCTACTCCAGTAGAAAATAATTTCAATTTATGCAAAGATGATGATATAAAAGAAGTAAATGGTACTTTGTATAGATAGTTGATGGGAATTCTAAACTATTTAACTAGAACAATACAAGATATTGCATATTCAGTTAGCATGCTTATTCAATTCATGACTAAACCACATGATAGTCATTAGAATGTAGCTAAGAGACCCAATTGATATTTGAAAGAGATTGTAAATTTTGATAATGAATATACTGAGAATTTGAATATTGAGTCCATAAGTTATTCAAATTCTGATTAGGCACCAGATCTAGAGGATAGAAAATCCACCACTAGATATGCATTCAATATAAGATAGATTTGGCATCATTTCTTGGAGTAGCAAGAATAAGCCAATTGTTTCCTTGTCCTCAATTGAATATGAGTATAAATCATTGTGCAATGCTACTTATGAAGCAATTTGGATAATGCATATTTTTGAAGACATCATAAAAAGGTAAGGAGTACCTACATTTATCAAATGTGATAAAAAAATCTCAATAAAATGGACAAACAATCCAATTTATCATGCAAGATCAAAGCATATTGAAACTCAAACTCAACACCAGTTCATGAGAAAAAAATTAAAACAACAAAATTTGATTTGAGGTACTATAATACAAATTATAATGTGGTGGATACATTTACTAAGCCTTTGGGAAAGATTAATTTTGTAATAGGTAGAGACAAGTTAGGAATTGTAGAAATTTCATTTCTCCATTAAAAATGAGTGATACAAAGTCCCCTCTTTATTATAAACCATGATAATTTTGTTTACAATTTTCAATTCAAAATTCAATTTTTCACATTACTAAAACTAAAGCCTATGAAAAAAATCTGTGTTATAAGCCATGATGATTGTGTTTATAATTTTGAAGTTCAAAATTCAATTTTTCATATTACTAAAACTAAATCCTATGAAAAAAGAAAGAAATTTATTGATTTTATAAGTATGAATGTATTGCTTTTTTCCTCCCATGAAATGTAATTATCTATAACTCTCTTAATACTTGTCCATGTTTCATGGAAGTTAAAAATGGTAAACCTTATAAAAGCGTGGTCAC
>JZKD02S1651418.1:31500-51735 GCA_000966675.3 Picea glauca
GCCTCTAAACTTCTTCCTGCAGAAGGCTTATCTCCAAATGCATTCTCCGTGGAGCTTTTGTTCCGACCATCTGTTCCAGACAATATCACGAACTGGAGAGTATTTGACGATGATCAGTAGATCATTAACTTTTTGCACATGGAAGAAACCTTCCAAGGCGCTGTGATAGATGAACAAACACATGATGATAATTTGCATGACTTTACGGTAATACCTAATCCGAAATCTTCTGAAGCTCTATCATACATGGTAAATTCCTTACCCAAATCTGTTGCTAGATTAGAAAGGTTTTATGATTTTGAAGATAAATTCAAAAAAACGGTCAATTGTAAAACCAACAGTTCCTCTTTAACTCATGAAAAAGTCAATTTAGGAACTAGTGAAAACCCTCAGTGTATCAACTTAGGCTTGGTATGTTCTAAACAAGAAAAAGCTACTTTCGTCAAATTATTTAAAGAATTTAAGGATGTCTTTGCTTGGACTTACGAAGATCTTAAAATGTTTGATCCTAATATTATACAGCATGTCATCCCAATGAAGCCCCAAACCTTTCCTTTCCAACAGAAACTGAGAAAAATGCACCCCAAACTAGAACCGACCGTACAAAAAGAATTTAATAAACTCCTAAGTGCTAAAATAATTTTTCCTGTTAGACATACTCAATGGGTATCCAATCTCGTCCCACTGCGGAAGAAAAACGGGGAAATTCGGCTTTGTGTCGATTTCCGAAACCTCAACAAAGCGTCTGATAAAGATAATTATCCTGTCCCTCCTATGGAACAGATACTTCAACAAGTATCNTTCCTTTATTAGTTTAGCTTCTTTTATTATTTTTAGTTCTTCTTCTTTGTTTTATTAGTTTCTAGTTTCCTTTATTTTAGTTAGTTTCTTGTATTCAGCTATAGTTTAGTTTGTTTTATTTAGATTAATTAGATTTCTTAGCTCAGATTATTTCTCTTTGGTTTTCATAGAAGACCTTAGAGTGGCCAACGGAGCCGTTAAACTCGTCAGGGTGGTCCATTCCAAATGGCTTGGGTTATTTAGACAACCCCGAACCGGTTCCACTCTCCCAGTTGACAGACGGTCAATTTCGCTCGTCAACAAGAAGTTTTTCTTAAATAAAAGATGTGTATTACTCTGATAGAAATCATGATATAGTTTTATTTGATTACTATTTATTGTTACTGGTGAATTGGCTAAGTGACATATCTCAGAAATCATACTGTAAGTAAGTTTACAAGACTCGGAAGAAAGAAATTATCCGTTGACTTGCAGAAGTTAGACAACATGAGAAGAAATTATGATATGGTGATAGTTAGTAAAGACCAAACAATATCCAGTATTTATATAGGAGTAGGAGGCTCCTAAAGTTGTTGAACAAAATTGTTCAAGATGAAGAGAAAGATGGATACTCATATATAGTTGATGAGATGTAGGTAACTACAGGTTGCTCCAGTACCATTCTTATAGATTCAGAGGGAGCATGTTGATCCAATATGATGTTAGAAAGAAAGAAATGTTCGAACTCAGTAATGAACCCAAGCTATTACATAAGAAAAAATCAAGGATGATGATTAGAAGCTCTTAGTTTGGTGCAAGACTGAGCAATGTCTCTGAGTTTGAAATGGAAGATCGTGATTTGGTGTTGTTATAAAAGAAGATGGATGGTGCCTAGATATTTTGATCAAGATGAAAGTTATCCAGTAGATGGATGGTGCCCAACAGAATGGTCACATGGTATTATACCATGGAAATATTTTGGACCACAAGAGAAGGAATGACCAATCCCACAGGTAGAACTTAGTAGAGAAGGAAGATAACTTCATAGATAAGGAAGAGACCTTCATAGATAAGGAGAAAGAGAATAAAACTTCGTAGAGGAGGACGAGACATTCAGAGAGAAATGGAATGAGAATTTTTCCAAGATTGGACTTTGTCCAAGTGTTGAGTTTTGGATACTCTAGGGACATGCTAGAATACCCTCGTAGAGAGGGATGAGACCACCCTTGTAGAGAGGAGTGTGTATGTTTCTCCAAGGGGAAGTGGGAAAATACTCTCCTCTGACCAAGGATCGAGTAGCCTGGAACACAAATCTTGACCATGTGGAATGGTTAGTTGGCTCTTGACGTTTGTGTCGTGATCCTGCATGGATCATGGAAAGGGAGTCTAGTCTTTCCCAGGCTAGCATATTATCTTCTCTACTTCATGTGGGATGACTATGAGTGAAGCTATGGTAGTAGTCCTCCCCAGTGGATGGGTGAGATATATGACTACAAGAGAAGGGAGAAGATAAAATGAATGACAATACTCAGAATATCTTCTTTGTGAAGATAAGATATCTTTTGTGTGAAGATAAGAAAGAGTATATTTTTCGTGAAGATGAAAGAAAGAAAGACTATATTCTGCGCGAAGATAAAGAGAACAAAACTTTCAATGATTTATAGATATTTCAGTTAGTGATCATGATGTCAGATGACCAAGTGGATTATATCGATGCCTCTTGTTACCTAGTTGATGATGTTATCTAGTTGATGCTATTGTTCATTTGATGATGACATCCAGTGACCTATCAAAAGATAAAGAATATATTTTTGTTAAGAGGGAGTGTTAAAATATTGTGTAACTGCATAGAATATTCTTATCCCCTTTTGTGGATAAAGTAAAAGATAAAATATATTTATTATTCATTAGATCAATCCCCTTTTGTGGATTGATCATGTCGGGCACTGCAATTTACCAAATACCCTTTTTTGGATTGTTCAAAACCTAGTTGTAATATCCAAATTAATAAGTTGTCACCCAGACAAATTAAATTGGTTCTAACCACCCAGAAAGACAAGTCGGCCCTGCTAGTGAAGAGACTCATTTCAGCGCTTGCCATTTTGTATAAATAAAGGAATCCAACCACTCATTTTTTCACTCACTTATCTCACTCATATAGTGCACAAGTATTTAAGGAAGCTTCAGTTACCAGTTGCTAGAAGAAGGAAGAGAGACACGCGCATTGCTTGGGAGAGGATATTATCTAGTGTTTGGTTTATTGTCTTGGCATTGTATTGACTATCTATATTAAGGAGGTTTTGTTGGGTTTTCTTCCCCAAGAGGGTTTCCTAAGATAAATGTTGTGTATCTTGTGATTGTGTTTCTCTCAGTGATCCTATCTATGTTATGGTTATCTAGTAAATTGAAAAGTAATCTAATAATAGCTTAAAATTTAACACTAAGGGAAAAACCTAGCCTCCTTAGTTGGTGCCCTGAGATATTGGGTCGAGTACTACTATTGGAAACCGAATGTATATCAAATAGATATAGCATATAGCATAGGGAAAACCCTTTTCTATAGACACCCTTCTTACCCTAACCCTTGGGATGGAAAAAAACCCAGAACATACAAGATCTATTGCCGCGCAACTACGCCTCCTACATTCAGGTTGCAGAATTAGTACACATTTCTTCATGTTAAGAATTTGAGCATTTCAACACTGTAATATTTTTCAGATCGGAGTATAACTTCGTAGAGTATGCAAATAATTGGAACCATTATTTGAGCCCTATCCAGTTGGATTCCTCTCTTCTCCCTTATCGCAGTCATACCTATCATTTTCAGCAAATTTATTTTCCTGTGGACCCGACCCCCTTTCAAAGACATTATTTGGGCCTTACCCCTTTGGATTCCACTCGATGCCTTGATCATCATGATACACTTCACCCATAACCCATTTTTTTTGTGGTCCCACCCATCCCTTTTCATTTTCCCTCTTCATCATGGCCCACACCCATATTCAAGACCTAGAAGCTCACTTCAATTCATTGTCCTCTAATTTCATAGAGACCCAACAGGAAGTGAGGAAACTCAGTGAAAATTTTTCCACGATCAATGAAAACATGTATTCCTCCATAGATGCCAATTTTTCCACCATCGGTAAAAACATGCATTCCTCCATAGACACCAAAATGGAAACCATCAAACAGAACCTCACTACCTAGCTTGCATCCTTCACTACCATGATCTGGGCCAAGTTGAATATCCCTGCAGATCTTCCCTCCTATGACCCACTTTTTCACTCTGAAGGTGAAACTTCCTCTAATTCCTAGAATTTTCATCCCCATGAATTTCATTGTGACCTATGCCTTCCGTGTGTGGATGTGAACAAATTTGATGGCTCAGATCCCACTGGTTGGGGAACTCAAATGGAACAATATTTCTCTTTGTATGGCATTACAAATGAGTTGGAAAAACTCGGGTATGGTTTTCTCCAGATAATCAAGAACACTGCAAATGATGGAAATGGAGAAACAATTCTTGCCAAGGGTATGTAACTTGGACACAATTTGTGGTAGAGATTTATGAATTCTTTGACTCTGACACCAACCATTTAGGTTGTTTGAAAAAGTTGAAACAATCTGGCATAGTGGAAGACTTTATAATCGCTTTTGATTGATTGGGGTTTTTTACAGAGGGCATGTATGATGCTTTTTTCTAAGAATGTTTTATCAGTGGCCTAAAGATGAGATTCATTCCCATGTCCTCATGGATTAGCCTCAGAGTTGGGTGGAAGCTACTAAAATATCTAAGGAATAAGAACATGTTGTCTCTTCTCAAACCTGAAAACACTCCTTTATTCCTCACCCTAAACCAATCACTCCCACTCCTCCTTCCACTCCACTAAATATCCATAAATTGAGCAGGGAAGAAATGGTTGAACGACGACTCAAAGGCCTTTGTTATAATTGTGATGACAAACATTTTCTTAGGCACAAGTGTAAGAAATAAAATATTTTTATGGACATCTCTGAGAATGTTTTGGAAGATGATGTTGACCCCCACGCCCCGTGTGGCTGAGAGTAACCTGAACTCACTGACATGACCCCACCCTCTAACCCTCCCAAATTTGAACTGGTCATTTCCATTAATGCTCTCAATGGGTTCTCTTCTCCCCAAACCCTCAAGCTAATTGGTTACCTTAAACATCAGAAGGTCACCATTCTTGTTGACAAAGGAAGCACCCATAGTTTTATTCATCACCTCATTTTCCAAGAAAATAATTGTTATATCTGTGCAATCAATAATTTTCAAATCATGATTTCCAATGACAAGTCCCTGAAATGTGGGGGGCATTGTGAAAATGTGTGCCTCCAAATTGGTCAGTACCACATGAAATCTCATATGTTGGATATTCACATGGGCGGTTGTGACATTGTGTTGGGTGCAGAATGGATAAGGACTTTGGATCCCATTCTCATTCATTTTAAGGAATTAACCATGAAATTCAACTAGGAGGAACAAAAATATATATTCCAAGGCATCACCGTCGATTCCTAGGAGATAATCAATTCCCTTAACATGGAAAATCTCCTCAAAAAAAGTCATTTTGGAATTATTGCACAACTCTGTGCCATTCATGCCACTGAGACACCCATTGTGCCGCAGGTCCTCCAATCCATCCTCTCCAAACATAAAGTTGTTTTTTCCACTCCCCGGGGAATTCCTCCATCTCCTGGTGTTCATGATCATTACATTCCCCTTGTCCCCGATATCCTTGCTTCCAATGTTTGTCCCTATCGTCATCCATTTTCCCTGAAAAATGAAATTGAGAAAATTATTCAAGAATTTCTCACCGCAGGTGTTATTCATCCTAGTACAAGCTCCTATTCTTATCCTATGGTAATGGTAATTAACAAAGAATTCTCTTGGCACATGTTTCCTAACTTTCACGCCCTCAACAAAGTCACCATCAAAGACAAATTTCCCATTCCTTTCATTGATGACCTCTTGGATGAATTGAGTGGTGCTCAGTTCTTTACTAAACTTGATCTTCATTTTGGCTACCACCAGATACGTATGAACAAGGAAAAAAATTCTAAGACTACATTTCTAACTCATGAGGGCCACTATGAGTTTTGGTCATGCCCTTTGGCTTATGTAATGCTCCCTCCAATTTCCAAAGCATCATGAATCATGTATTTCGTCCCTTTCTCTATCATTTTTTCTTAGTTTTCTTTGATGATATCCTCATCTATAGTAAAACCTACACAACCCATCTTACTCATGTGGATATAGTTCTACATCTACTTGCTCAACACCAAGTTTTCCTCAAACAATCTAAATGTTTTTTTGGTGCCTCGTAAGTCGAGTACTTCGGTCATATTGTTGGCAAGGAAGGTGTGAGGGTGGATCCTAAGAAGATTGAATCTATGTAGGATTGGCCTTGCCGAACGAATCTTAAACGTTTACGTGGATTTCTTGGTTTAACAAGATATTATCACAATTTTCTTAATAATTATGGAAAGATTGTGGCACCTCTCACTGCTCTCGTTAAAAAGAATTCTTTCACTTGGACTCCAACAGTTGATTAGGACTTTCAAATCTTGAAGGAGACCATGTGCACCACTCTAGTCTTGGCCCTTCCTAATTTCACAAAGACCTTTGTCCTGGAATGTGATGCTTGTAGAAGAGGAATTGGAGTATTCCTTATGCAAGATGGTTAGTCTTTTTCCTGTACAAACAAACAATTGTCAGAGTGACATTTGGGCCAATCAATCTATGAAAAGGAAATTTTGGTTATTTTGCATAAAGTGGATCTTTGGTGCCCTTATCTATTGGGACAACGCTTCCAAATTAAGACAAATCATCAAAGTCTCAAGCATTTTCTGAAACAACTCCCTTCCTTCCTGAAGCAACAAAAATGGGTGACTAAGCTTTTTGGATATGATTATGAAATCATTTACAAGAAAGGAAAAGACAATGTGGTTGTTCATGAATGTTTGAGAAAATATGAAGATGAAGGGTCCCTTTTTTCCCTCTCCTTCATTGTACTAGTTTATCTCCAAGATGGTCACTAGGACTGGCTACAAGTTCCCAAAATTTTGCATCTGATCCAACAATTACAGGCCAATTCTCTAGTTTCCCTAGGGTACTCTTGGTAAATGATGAGCTTCACTACAAAGGTCATTTGTATTAAAGCAAATAATCATAAATTAAATCCATGGTACTTTATCAGCTTCATGCTACACCCACAGTTGGGCACTCCGAGTTTACCAAAACCTATGACCGGGTAAAACGTTCTTTTTTATGGGATGGTATGAAATAGGAAATTCACAATTTTGTTGCAGAATGTGATGTTTGTCAACGCCACAAGGGAAAAATAGTCAAATATCCTAGCACACTACAACCACTTGTGATTCCACCCACTATTTGAAGGGATATCTCTATGGATTTTATTGTGGGATTACCTAAATGAGAAAAAAAACCAGACATCATGGTGTTCGTTGATGGTATTTACAAGTATTCTCATTTTTGTGCTCTTCCGCACCCATTTACCGCCTCCATTGTGGCTCAACATTTCATGGATCAAGTCTTCAAGCTTCATGGCATGCCTCTTTCTATTGTTTCTGATCTAGACCCCAGTTTCACCAACAATTTTTGGCAACAAATGTTGAGGCTACATGGAACCCAATTGCATCTCAGCACAACTTATCGTCCCGAGACTAATGGTCAAACTGAAGTTGTCAACAAGTGTTTGGAAACATTTTTTAAATGTAAAAACATTCTTACCATACAACTACCCACATGACTCCTTTTGAAGTAGTATATGGACAAAATCCACCTTCAGTTCTCTCATACCTGCCAGGTGTCTTGAAGATCCATGCGGTTCACCAAACACTTACAGTTCGAGATGCTATTCTTCATACCCTCAAATAGAACTTGGTCATGGACTAGAATCACATGAAGCAACAGGAAGATCAAGGTCATTCTGAACGTCAATTTTCTGAAGGAGACTAGTTGTTTCTTCGACTGTAACCTTATAAGAAAACTTCCCTCAAAGCTAACCATTGTCCAAAACTGGCGCCCAAATTTTATGGTCCTTATACCTTTCTCAAGAACGTACGACATGTGGCCTTTTAGTTATCTTTTCCCAGTCATTCTAAGATCGATCATGTTTTTCATGTCTCCTGCTTAAAGAAGGTGATTGGAACTAAATGAAAAACTCAAACTAGCCTTCCCTAGTTGGATGAAGAAGGCTCCATTTGGTTGCAACCACAAGCAGTTTTGGACCAGCGTGAGTGTTGTCTATTTCAGCGCACCATCAAGGAAGTATTAGTCTAGTTGAAATATACCACTCCAACACATGCCACTTGGGAACCCTCTACTATTCTGTAGGAATTTTCTCATCTCAAGACTTGAGGAAAAGTTTGTTTTTAAGGGGGAGGACATGTTAGCAACCTAAAATCGCTAACCCCTCATGCAGGTAGAATAATATATTTCCATGTGATAAAGGACAATATTAATAAGGCCTAGCAATAATGAAGAATAAGTCAAATGTAGGAATACCTAATAGAATCTTATGCTTCTAGAAGGATCTTCCTCTAGATTGTTCTTTTGGATAGACATATTTAGTACAAATAGAAGTAAAGGGCATGCGAAATTTTGTCTTGGATATTATTGTAATGGATCTCTGCTTTGTTGGGGGTTGCCCCCTTGAAGAGGTAAGTGAACATTGCTATCATTAATCAAGGTGATCTTTCTAGTGTTATTCTGGTATTATTCTGGTATTGTTCTTGTTATATCATTGTTGTTCTTCCATTTCTAGCTGAAATATTTATGTTCTACATACTATTTTATATATGGAATACTACACTAAGGTTCCTCATGACAAGGCTAATAAAAAAAAAGCCTTGAGAAGGAAATGGAAAATGATCATTCCAATTGCATAATTTTCTTAACTTGGACAATGATAATGGAGTAGATTATATACTTCCCATAACTTCAAGAAAGGGAAGCATTTTTAAAATGTCCAATTTGAAATCAAAATTTCCAATACTATATTTGTTTGGGTGAATCATCTAGAGTTAGTAGTAGTCATTATCTCTATCTCACTTGGGAACATTGTATTTACGTGTCTATGACAATTGGTTATTACTATATACTTATAGTGTTTATTCTCAAGTTAGGTGGCTTGAGTTTTCTCAATGACATGGTGTATGTGGAAACTGTTACCCATTATGGTCTTGTCTTGCTTCATTTCCCCCTAGTATTATCATTTTTTTCAAAAAATATTATAGTTGTTGGATTTGTTATTGTTTTTGGATGTCTTCTCTAAAACTTCATTTTTGTGTGCTTATGTGCCATTGCTCCCTTACTATGTGGGGAAACCTCTTTAGAACTTATCTTTATCTGTGATTTCCTATCCATATCATTGATAACAGTGGTTTCAAGTCATTTAAGGGAATGGACATTGTCAATACCTTTAGGTCCAAGTCAAAGTTGGAAAAAATATTCTAATGGACTATGTTGTTAGGGTATTATTACCATTGCTACACGTTTTCAGTAGAATATGCTCATTTTTGCAAGGGATAATGTCCACGATGAAATAACTAGTAATATTTTCCATGTTCTTGATAGCCACAACTATATAATATTGGCCATTTTATCCCTACCTTCTTAGGCTAATGGTATTCCTCTCTTCCAATCCAAATGAGTCTTACGAGTTGGCCTCAATTTCCTTCTATGTGTGAGTGGCTTGGTATAGTTACAAACTAGGTCCGAGCCTTCAGTTGGGAATTTGCACTTGAAGTTATCATCTTGACCATAGATTTTGCACAATGTACACATGCTCAAGGAAAATTGTATCTCTCATTGCTAGGAATAATGTATACTTAGCTTTGTCACTACTCCTTTCCTATCTAAAATGACTCAAATACTCATGCATTTAAGCTATATTTATTTGGACTTTTCATCAATCACTCCAAGATGTCAGAACAAGGAAATACCCCATTGGAATCAATAGTTCTCCTCGTTAATCCTCTATTGGTTGGTTGTACCTATTCCAACAAGCATAATGCCTCTATTAAGCTAGGAGGAAAATGGGGACACTATGCAATTTAACTAGAAGGAATTGGTACCGAATAAGGCACCAAAAAATGGAGGATATTAATTAGCATAGCTATAACTAGTGGAAAGTAATGATATAATATAATACTAAAGTAATGAGAGAAACAAGGTTGAACTAATGATATAATATAATACTAAAGTAATGAGAAAAGCAAGGTTGAACTTTATCATCCATAGTTTTGTAGCCTTTAAACATACAACAAAAAGACGTTTCTATATTAAACTTATGATTGAATTTTTTAATACAAGTTTTCGGTTTTTGTTAGCCTCTTTCTCAATACAATCATTAAGTCTTAGTATACCACCTTTGTATATTTTAAATACTAGGATATAGTTGTTATCCTAAGTGTGTTTCTAGATTCCTATATTGTTTCCTCTTACCTTATCTCTTGTCGATGTGAGAACAATTGAGGTGGTTTCATTATTGTATTATATATTTGTATCATTAAGATTAATACAATGTTGAGAATTATGGCTTGAGGCCTTTTCCACCAATCTTCTTGTCATAATATTATTACACTCAATTTCTTCAATTGGTATCAGAGCTTCTTTGTTCTTAAGGCCCTGTTAGTCTTGAGTTCCATGGTAGTTTTTCCATGGGGTTTTTCAATCTCGGTTGATGGTGATAATGCTGCAATTAGAATGGTGAACATCTTACTGTGATGGGCTTATTGAAGAAAATCTACAATGTTGAAGAGGAGACTCCAACTATTGTACGGTACGTCGGTTGTCTGAAAATTGAAAATTTTGCCCAAAATTATTTCAATCTGCAGATCTATTGCTAGACTCAAGTTTTAAAATCTGTAAATTTGTAAATTGGTAGATTTGTCAATCCCTTGAGGTGACAGACTTGATTTCCTGGTTAAAAAATAAAAATACATTGGCAGTGATACAAATCCTTCTGATTTTTCCAGGATTATTATATTTGAACCACTGTGCCTCCTTGTTTTTTCTATTAGCATGCACAATCAATTTTTTATTACAGATTGAGTTGTTATCTCTCATGAATAGCAGAGTTGTTGTTGGGGACCATCCTACTCTTGCATATCGTCTCATACATATTAAAATCTCAGCCCTCTTAGGCTTTCTTTTTATTGCACCGATTTTACATCTTTGATGGTGTCATTCATCATTTTATCTTGGAAATAATTCCCAACTTCCATAAAAGCCACTATAGTCGCCTTCTCCATAGTCCAATAGGCAAAGAATTTAGAAAAAAAACAAAAAAAACTTGCAGATTGCAACAACACCAACAATAGTACGATCATTCATCTTTGATCATTCGTCCATTTCTTTTGCCACATTGAACGATTTGTTGGATGATATTTTTTCTTTGAAGGATCTGCATTGAGAAATCACTTTTAAGTGACATACTTAGAGTGACTTAAAGTTTATTCTATAAGATTTGGAACTTTATATATTATATGTTTTAGAACATTAACATAAAGTAGTACTTTATGTAATGTTTTTTTAAGTGAGAGTGATAAGAAGTTTTATACGATGAGAGTGATAAGAATTTTTATGTGATGAAAGAGATAAGAGGATTTATGTGGGGTATTCATGTAATTGAAGATTCATATTTTAAGAGGGTAGATTTTAATGAGCCATTGAAATTTTTATATTATTGATGAAGATTAAGATAGTTTCAAATTGTATTTGAGCATGATTATTGTAAGAGTGATACTCATAATAACATTGAATTATTTTTCTCTGTGTCCTACATTCGCTCGAAATTGAATAAGGGGATCTTAGGTACACCTTGTGTAGTGTGTGTTGATGATTTTTTTCATGGTTATCTTCTGAGTTGATTTATGTCCTGTTTTGGCATTATTACACACACTTGGAGTATACAACAAGTTAAGGAAATGCAAGCTAACATAATTAATTAAATTCAAACAGATGCAATCAAAGCACTCAATTAAGCTGCATTCATTTAACAAATGGACACATCACGCACCTAATATTCAAGGACTCAAAACGTCATCAAACAGGTCAACTTTGAAGATCACTTCAACTTCAACATCAACTACAAGTAATTTACTTGCAATATTTAATTTTGTAAGTGTCAATATAAAATTGAGTTGAATTGTAATTGGGTGCATTCTTGGTTGAACCCAACACCCAAGATTCATTGTAATTTTGAGTCAAAATTGACAAGGTTGAGTAGTTTAATTCAAATCATTGTAAACATCACAAGTTTGGATGCATTTTCGATGGTAACCAACATACTCATCTTCCTAGAAGCAAGTTCAAGTGAAAGAGTACAAGCAAGCGAGAAACAAATTCAAGCAAGTGAGAAGAGAAAGTGAACGTGAAGTTGAAGCGAACGTGTTAAAATGGAGAGAAGTCATGAATTATTAGAGTTTTTGAATACTCTAATAAACACCACTAAAGACAACACAGTGATAATGAACAAAAAAACTCTTCAGTTAGTGCTAACTTGTTTGCAAGTGATGCAAGCTAAAGTTAGACTTCTACAAGAACAATACCATCTATTGAATGATGAGTTGATAGAACTCAAAAGTCAATAGAAAATGAAGTTTTTTGAACTAGTTTTTGTTCAGAACAACCCTCTCTATGATGATAATGATGATTTTGATCAACAATTGGTGAAGGAATAAATCAACAAGCCAACTTCAGAATAAAATTTCAATGAGAATGAATTGTAAGCAGAAGATGCCAAAGCACAAAGTGATACAACAAGTATAAGTGAAAGTAAATGTGAAGCACACCATCAAGTACAACATGATGTTTCCAAGAGGATCATCAGACCTTGGGAGGAATTACAATTCGATAGGAATCGACATGGCTTATGATATGGAAATCAAAACAATTTTCATATTCCAAATTACTCCAAACCAATTTTGTTTGTGAGTGTTGGATTTCTTCAAGAAAAATCAACTTCAAATGTCGAAGATTAGGATGTTAAGTGCCAATATTGCAATCGATTTGGTCACATGGATAATCGGTGTTTTGATCTCCATCCTTGTCAGAATTGTGGCAAGTCAAATCATGCATCAGATAAATGTTCCAAGAGGAACAAACCTGCAAGATTAAAAATTCACTATGAGTGGATTGATCCTTGGCAATGGTCATCAACAATCAAGCAATTATATAAGTCTTACCTAAGAATACAATCTCGAGTAAAGACGTGTCTTGCAACAAATAGTGAAATATGAATATAACTCCAAAGTGGTCCCTTTATGGTGTAACTTTCGAGCATGGCCCTCATGAGATGAGATAACATGTGGTTTTTTCTGCATGCCCATTTTGTGTTGTAATCAAGATGAAACAAGTATGGTACTCTCTTGAGCATCAAAGGAGGGAGTACAATGATGAAACTCTCATGCACCTTAAGGGGGGGAATTCAAAATTCCAGTGATACAAGAAAGCACTTGTGGTCTCTCCTTTCAGCTGACAAAGGGGGGAATATATGATGGAATTTAGGATGGTTGTCAGAGAGAAAGTTTTGACAACAGACATCAAATTTGTCAAATGGGCAACTGTGGTCTATAGATGATAGACTTTGGCAGAATGATGGTTGTATATTGAATCATACATAGGGATGCTAATTTTGAGAGCAATGATGTGGAAATTTGGTTCACCTAGATGGTCATTGGACCTAGCAGAGGACAGATGGATTCTACTACATTGCAGCTTGACATTGATTGAGTTGTCAGGAATTTTCAGGGATGTGGAAGACTTGGAGTTGATTCACTTTTCTTTGTTCGCTCTCATCATATTGGAGTTCACATCTGTGAACAAATTGTTGTCATTCTGGCTCACATGATTACACACTGAGGTTTTCCAGTTTTCTCAGCATCCAGATTTGGTGGTTTTTCAGGTAGTTCTTCGTTGTGGCTCAGCTCAGGAGTTTCAACATGAAGACATGGAGATGTACCAGTTTATGCACCTGTTTTGATGGTATTATTGCTAAGATTTATGATTGAGGGGAGGAATGCTAGCCTCTTTCTCATATACAATCATTAAATCTTAGTATACCACCTTTTTATATTTTACAAACTAGGATATAGTTGTTATCCTAAGTGTGTTTCTAGATTCCTATATTGTCTCATCTTATCTTATCTCTCGATGAGGTGTCAATGTGAGAACAATTGAAGTGGTTCCATTATTGTATTATATATTTGTATCATTAAGATGAATACAATGTTGAGAATTATGGCTTGAGGCCTTTTTCACCAATCTTCTTGTCCTAATATTATTATGCTAAATTTCTTTAATTTTGATATTTTCCATGCCATTCTGTATCAATCTAGTTAACTTGATCATGTATAGAGTCAATTAATACACCTTACGTATCTCGAGAGAGTCACTTAATAAAACTTAAACCATTTATTAAAAAAAATTATGGTGTCAAAATAAATCTATGGTAATGTTAATGTTACTCTACTCTCGTATAACATAGTACATAAGCTTATAAAATTCTAATTAAATCAAATCTTAGTCTTAGTTGAGACCTTGACATGGTAAAGCAAAGTTTGTTGCCTAAGAAATGTCAAGTATTAAATCAATTTCATTGAGAACTTTGATATGAGAGGAGAGAAGGAGGTGGCCGCCATAAAAATTCCACGCCATGCTCAAGGGGAAAACAACAATAAGATAACGAACCAACGAATGTTCAACGTCATCTTCATTAGAGTGGGTCATATGACTTTGAAACCCCCACACCTAACATATAAAATGTATACGTGTAACTTGTGGTTGGCGTATTTCCAACTCCCATCTCTCAAATGCTTGTTTTCCAAGTTATAAATAAGACTTAGTTTTCGGATTGTGCTGCTTTCTTTTCCAAGTCAATCTAAATTTAATGAATGACGTGTCAAGCGTTTAACTTTTAGGAAGTATAATGTGTGAAGAATTAAAATTCTATAGTTGTTGTCACGTTTAGGGTTTTACATTGCTCGAATATATATAAATTAGGTACATCGATTTATATGCTTTTATGAAGTTGATGGTGATGGATATTCAATAAATTATTTTCGAATTTTCAAAGCGCATGCAAGCTTGTTCAATTTTTTTTTATAGTAACGGAATAAAAAATTCAGGGAAGGATGTCCAATCTTTTAATTTCTATTTTCTGTTCAAGTAAAATCAAAATAAAATTCTCATTTAACGATGTTCACTTCTTTCATTTCAAAGTCACAGCAACATAGGATTTTTTTATCTAAACGGTTGAAAAGAAATTGAAGTTATAAATTTAATGTATACTCTTGTAGTAAAAGCGAGATTTTTGAAAATCATTTTGGCTTGTTTGAAGTACATACATATTAAGACTTTTATAATTATATCTTATAATTATAAATTTTAGAGAAAACAATTTATAACAAAATATAAATATAGAATTTCTTTGAATTTAATTAATTGAATACATATTGAAAGAAAATAACAAAAGAAACAAGAAAAACAATAAGTATATTAAAAAACACGGTCTATGGGAAATTTAATTTAGGAATGCACTTCCTGCATATGCAAATTATACTGACAAACATGTGCTCTTTAATAAGGTTAATTATTCAATAATTTTTAGCTGGATTTAAGGTAAATATCTACGGAAAAAATCTTCATTTCTTAGAATTTTTAGCCTATTGTTTTTAATAAAGTCAACCAACCACTATCACACACAAAATTTTCTTCCTATAACTAATTAAAAAATAAATAAAAATTATGGTGTTGATTTTGTGGATTAATAAAAATAATGAAAATATTTATATTTTTGATATATAAAATGATTTCCACACATTTAGAAAAATATTATTAAAAAAATGCTTTTAAAAAGATAATTAAATAATAAGAATAATATTTTTTTAAATAATTATAGAAATTAACCATATTGGATCTATAAAATATTATGTAATAAACAGTTTAAGGCATATATTCCAACACTCTAAATCATATACTCACTCTAAAAAATTACATTTAAGTCCGACTATAAAAGCTTAAAAGCTATAGATTTGTGTTGTGGAACCCCGAAATATTTTAGGCGCTAGCCAATAGGAAAGTCACCATGGATTTACCATGGATTAAGGATTACACAACACAAGCTTTCTTGGGTTCTAAAAGATCCTTCTAGATGTATTTTAGGTCACATGACCATTCCTTTTCTTAACAAACTTACCAACTTAACAAGAACTCTGCACTTCTGATTTTTTATTGATCACATTTACTAACTATTTTTACTCTAGAATAAAAAAAAAATGGTTGTACAGGTAACACCTTTTTTGGGGGGGTGGTTAAAATCTTGACTTGTTTGAAATTGTGGCTTGGACAATATGGAAAAATATTAAAATTGACAACCATTAGTAGGATTTGATGAAACTGTACTTCTTATATCCACTCCTTTGGTTTCATATTTCTTCCTTCCACCAATATTGCGCCTATAATAGTTTGAGACAATAAAGTAGATTTCTAGGAAATAGGTTCTTAATTATTTATATTATTATATTAACAATGGTGCTAAGATTTAATACCCATTTAAAAATATCCATAGTCTCATAGTTTCTATCATGTTTATCAAAGAGATCACCAAGGTAATGGATACCATTTTTAAATAGTCTCCTGGTTGATAACTAAGCAATCTGAACAACAAATTCATCATCTAGGAGAATGATTGGTGACCACAAAAATATTTGATCATTAAAATAAATTTGTAACCTTACAGATTCACTTTTCCACACCAACTGGTGTTTAATTTCCTCCTAGGAAGGCCATATGTTTTTATCCATAAAGGAACCAGAGATAATCACGGGGGGAGTAATCATTAGGTTTACAAATTTACATTGTACACCAAGTTTGGTGTTGGATGTGGTCCCTAAAAGGGACGATGCAATTTCTTAGGAGGCTTTGTTTCGCTTAATGGATGTCTGCATTTTGAATGACCTATTTGGAATATCGATCTTAATTAGCTTGATCCCTCATGGAAATAATACACATTCCACCTTTATCTCTATGCATAAAACATAGGTTCAAGTTGACTCTATGGAAGCCATTACCTCCATTAGAATTTCTTAGAAAATGTTTATCATAAGCTTTTTGTTATGTATATTAAAAAATATAATTTATAAAATATAGCTAAACTATAAAATAATGAATGTAAACATAAGTAACTCCACTCCTTGATAAAGAGAGAATCATGAATGTGAGGCCTCCTCGAAGGGGAAACTTTCTTTTATATTAAAGAAAATGTAAGATACTATATGATCCTAAAACTAGGTCTCCTTTGTACACACACACACACACACACACACACATATAAGAGACCAAGGGTACGATTACAATTAATAGGTCTAAAAAACAATATTAATATAAAAATAGAAATATAACAACTCAATATCTAGGGATTTATATGGGGCGTTGTCCAGGGGATTAACATGCCGCTCCCCTTCAAATAATTATTCCCCTCAACACTTGATTAGATGTTGATGTTTCTACATGAATAACTCCCATGCCGCTTCTTTTATTGGTAACTTTTTCCACTTGAAGAGGTTCTCAGTGGTGTCTTGATTTAATAGCTTCTTAACCCTTGTTTCAAGGATTTTTTCTTGTTCTAGTATGATTTCCCCTTCTTCATTGATCTCTGGTAAAATAGTTTGAACTGAGATCTTCTCACTATTACATGTGAATAAAGAAACATGGAATATTGAATGTAGATGTGAATATGGAGGTATATTTGATTTGTAAGTCATACTTCCAAAACTATGCAACACCTTATAAGGAGTATAATAATTTGGTGTTAATCAAGGGTGATTTTAAGGATGAAAATTTATATTAAAAATGCAAATACCTGGGCTAATCTTACTAGTCCTTAATATGAAAAATGTAAAATGCTTTGAGATAGTTTTGTAAAAATATTCAAATTTCTAAGGATTTAATATATTTCCTATAACATTTTGGCGATTTTTAAGGTAAAATAATTTTATTCTATGAAATTTGAACGAATTGTTTTTAGAAAAAACAAATTTGGCGAATCATTTTTTTGAAAAAAAACATGGAAAATTAGCCCATTTGCGAAATTTAGACCCTAAAATCATCTATTTTGCTAATTTATTGTCTTTTTTATTTCCTTGAAAGAAATATGTTTGTACGATTGTAGCATCAGAAATAGCCAATCCCCAAGTTCAAATTCACTTTCGCTATGATGTTGATCTGCTTGTTGTTTCATCCTAGTTTTTACTATAACCAAGTTGTTCTTCAATAGTTTGAGAACCTCTTGTTGGTGCACTATGTTGTCCTCCACTTCTTGAAATTTCTCTTTCCCTTTCAAGGGTTATGTGATGGATGGAGGCTAATATCCATAAAGTTCGATAAAAGAGCAAATTTTTTAGAAGTGTGGAAGGATGGATTGTACCAACATTATGCAAAGGGAAACCACTTGACCCATTGTGTTTGTTTATTAGATGCAAAGCAATGAAGATAAATTTCAATACATTTCTTCAAAATCTAAGTTTCCCCATTGGATTGAGGATGGTAAGAGGATATGTGAGCCAACTGAGTACCCAAACAAAAAAATAATTCAGTCCAAAATTTTCTAATGAAAATTGGATCTCTATCACTTACAATGATATTAGGGATTCCATGTAGCTTCTAATATATTTTCATGAATGTTGCATCTCTTGCACTTACTTTAAAAGGATGACAATGGAAACAAAAATGGGAATACTTTGTGAGTCAATCCACTACTACCATGATGACGTTGTTTCCTTCAGACTTGGGTAGACCTGTAATAAAATCCATTTAAACATATTACCAATGTTGAATTGACATAACTAGTGGTTACAGGAGACTTGGGGTCTTGGTTATGTCTCCCTTATTCTGTTGGAAATAAACATATGGTAGGTATAATTATATTTGTTGGGTAATGTATTGGTGCAAAAATGTTCATTCATTGTTTTCCATATGTGATATAAATTACATATTCTAATCAATTTCCATTCTAGAGGTGAAATTTAAAATCCAGTGGAAGATAATTTCCTAAAAGGGATGATTTCCAAGAAATATTTATGGTGGAAAATGACTGTAGACCCTAGAATCCTAGCCATGTGTTTCGTTCAAATATTTATTGTGCCAAAAGAAAATATCTAGGGTTTCAACATTACCACAAAAATGAAATTTGGATTGTGGGAACCCAAAATATTTTAGACACTATCCAACACGAATGCCACCATGGATTAGGGATCGCACAAGACAAGATTTCTTGGGTTCTAAAAGATCCTTCTAGACATATTTTAGGTCATATGGACATTCTTTATCTTAAAAAAGTTACCAACTTAAAGAGAACTCTCTAGAGTACTCATTTTTTAGAGGTCACATTTAGTAGTTGTTTTTACCCCTGAATAAAAAAGTGGTGTTATCGGTAGCACCTTATTTAGGTTGAAATACTAAGTTGTTTGAAATTGTGGCCTTGACATTAGGAAAAATTCATAAAATTGACAACCATTAGTAGAATTTGACTAAATTGTACTTCTTAAATCCCCTCCTTTGTTTTCATCTCTTTTCCTTCTACAAATATTGTGCCTATAATAGTTCGAGACTTAAAGTAGATTTCTAGCAATTAAGTTCTTAATTATTTATGATATTATATTATGAATAGTGATAAGATTGAATATCCATTTAAAAATATCCATAGTCCTATAGTTTCTATTATCTTTATAAAAGATATCACCTAGGTCATGGATACCATTTTTAAATAGTCTCTTGGTTGAGAACTACGCAATCTCAATGATAAATTCATCATCTAGGAGAAGGATTAGTGACCATAAAAATATTTGATCATTAAAATAAATCCCTAACCTTACAAAGTCACTTTTCCACACCAACTTCTGTTTAATGGCCTCTTAGCCAGGCCATATGTTTTTATCCGTAAAGGAACCATACATAATCACAGGGCAAGGAGTAATCATTGGGTTTACAAATTTACATTACACTAAGTTTTGTGTTAGATGTGGGCCATAGAAGTGACGATGGAATTTCTTAGGAGGATTTTATTTTCTTAATGGATGTCTACATTTTGAGTTACCTATTTGGAATATCAACCCTAATTAGCTTGATCCCTAGTGGAAATAATACACATTCCGCCTTTGTCTCTATGCATAAAACATAGGTTCAAATTGACTCTGTGGAAGCCATTACCTCCATTGGAGTTTCTTAGAAAAGGTTTATCAGAAGCTTTTTGTCACATATATTAAAATATAAAAATCATAAAATATCACTAAATTATAAAATAATGAATGTAAACATAAGTAAATCCACTCCTTGATAAAGAGAGAATAATGAAAGTGAGGCCTCTTCGAAGGGGAAAATTCATTTTATAATAAAGAAAATGTAAG
>JZKD02S1651418.1:52595-76512 GCA_000966675.3 Picea glauca
AGATAGGAGACCAAGGGTACAATTACAGTTAATAGGTATATACAACAATATTAACATTAAAATAGAAATATAACAACTCAATATATAGGGATTTATAATGGGCTTTGTCTAGGGAATTGACATACCACTCCACTTCATACAATTATTCTCCTCAAAACTTGATTAGATGTGGATGTTTCTACATGAATAACTCATCTTCCCATGTCACTTATTTTATTGGTAGGTTCTTCCACTTGAAGAGGTTCTTAGTAGTTTCTTGATTTCATAGTTGCTTAACCCTTGTTTCAAGTATTTTTTCTTGTCCTGCTATGATTTACCCTTCTCCATTGATCTCCCATAAAATATTTAAGAAAGAAACATGGAATATTTGATATACATGTGAAGATGGAGGTATCTTTGATTTGTAAGTCATACTTCCAATCCTCTGCAACACCTTATAAGGACCACAATACTTGGGTTTTAATTTAATGTCCTTTTGTGTTATTGAGGGATATATGTTTGAATGGTTGTAGCATAAAAAATATCCAATCGCCAACTTCAAATTCTCTTTTTCTATGATGTTGATATGCTTTTTTGTTTCATCCTAGTTTTTACTATAACCAAATTGTCCTTCAATAGTTTTAGAACCTCTTTGACACAACACCGCCCCCTCAACAAGGTCCGCTTGACCTCCTGACCTATGGATCTTCAAGTTCCTTTGAGCCGAAATGGCTCTTTGATTCCTAGCTTGAATCTTCAACACATATAACCACAGGTCCTTTTAGAAGTTACACCCATGCGAACAAGCGCTAGGCATAAACCTCCACTCTATGTGATCAGTAGCGTGACCATAGGTTTAACCCCAAAAGGGCGCGTTGTCTTTCGTGATATAGGGACTTTTGTTACAAGATACCCTAGTTCCTCTAGTTCTCGAAATCCCAAAATGGGCTAACGGTTTCTAGCTCCTCCCTTAAATTCTCTTGATGTGACCCTCGGCTACGACCTGGGGCCCAATCTTGTCAGTGCGTCGGGATTTCGTGTATCCAGGGTCGACGATGTAGCTTTCCTCCCTTTGCCTGATATTCGAAATCGCGATATTTATTCGCCACAGATCAACGGTCCAAATTCGTCCACAATCTGACTGTCCAAATCGCGTCGGGATTTCGTGTATCGCAACTTCTGGGTAGTTGTTTCCTCCACACTCCCGACTCCCGAAATACTAAAATTTTGGAATGCCTAAATCAACAGCTCACTCTCCTATGGATCAAATGACTACTAACCCTCCTGAGCTTGTGAGTGTTGAAAGACTCTCGTGCTTATATTCCCTACAACTCTGCTGGATCTAACGGTCCATAGGTATCAACGTTTCTCCCTCCGAGAGTTCCCACCATCAGTTCAAGTTCTCGATACTCGCTAGCCAAATAACTCAGTGTCAACCCTTTTGAGCTTGATTTTTGCTGCAAACTCAAGGATTCTAAGGAATCTTGCATGCATTCCTTACGGCCTTCACGATAATCATTGATTATCTGATGTCTTCCACTTATGCGCACTCCTTGCGACATAAGTTCTTCAACCACTAACTTGGGTTGGAAAAGTCGAAAACTTCAACTTGACCTGCGCATACCTTGCATGGATCTGTATTATATTTTCACTTTTTTTGGTATAAGAACAACTCTATCTCTCCTGAGTTTTTCTGACGTAAAACCCATAGTCTGTCAACACACTCCTTTCAGACCTTCACTACACTCCTTCTAGGAATTCTTAGGAAGAGAAACAATTGAAACTTACACTCTCCCTCTCACGAACTTCATACATTCAACATGAAATCATAGATACATACACAACATTGAAACAAATGCGTAACAGAGTATTTACATAACCTGTAAACATACCATTCAATGGATGCAAATAGTAACCATAACACACCATGAAATTGGATCAAAGCATTCTTATATTAATTCAAGTGCTTATGTACATGGTTTCAATAGCAACTACTATCTTCTTTGCAACTCCTGCAATCTCTATTATTTTATTCTCTCCTATGCACTCTTTCTCTACGGCTTCTAACTCTTCTACCTTTACAATTGATAAAATTATCCTAATACAATACAAACGAGGGATCTTTCTTGAGTCCCCCCCCCCCTTCAACTATAAGCTATCTTATTGAAATTAAAGTCTACAACTACCTTACATTTATTACAATAAATGCCTACAACCGATAGATGAGAGTAACGCTCAAGATGTGCATTACAATATCTAAAATATTTAAGAACAATTATATCCTTCCAACTATTACATTAATGTGCTATCTTTTGAATTAAAAATGTTTTCGAAATGCACATGGGTGCATATCCAACTGTCCTCCTCTTGCACTTTCTTTGCTAGCGATGCTCCTACATCATACTCCTCTGGCTGAAAAATTCATGGGCTCCTATCCATGAGCTCCTGCATTGTTTTTCCATGTTTATGGATATATGTTTCACTTTCCCAACTAGAATCTTCAATCGTGTGTCCTTTCAAATTTACTAGATATTCAAAGTATGTTTTATGCCTGGTCTTTTGTCCAAATCTCTGATCAATGATCATTTTCATCCACGGCTTTTCAACTACAGGCATCTGTTTGAACCATTGAACTTCCTTTTATTGTTCTATTTCTTTCGCTTCATCTTCTCTGTAAGGATACAGATCTGTTATGTTGAATATAAGTGATATTCCAACACCATCTAGCAATTCGATCTCATAAGTATTTGCCTCAAATTTCCGTAAAATCTTACACGGTCCTATCTTTTTCATCTTCAAATTAGTATATGTTCCCCTTGGGAACCTTTGTTTTCTTAGATGTGCTAAAACCAAATCCCCCACTTTGAACTGAAGTTCTCTTATGTGTTGATCTTCTCTATGCTTGTATTCATGGTTGGAACTCTGCAACCGCTCTTTGATCTTACTGTGGAGCTCCTGCATCTCTGCTGCAAAATCTTCTACTCCAGCACTCCTGAACTCATTCTTCTCTAAGTCTCTTAACTTAGATACTCATGTTGGCTGCATTCCATACATTATCTGAAATGGGCTTTGTCCTGTGCTTTTGTTAGGTGAGTCATTATATGCAAATTATGCTTGCGGTAGAATCTGATCCCATTGGCTATGATGTTCAGCTACTAAACTCCTCAACAAGTCCCATAAAATTTGATTTACTACCTCAATCTATCCATCCATATGAGGGTGATATGCTGAGCTAAAATATAGATTTGTTCCTAGATTATTCCATAGTGTCTTCCAGACATGACCAACAAATTCGGTATCTCCGTCTGAAACAATACTCTTTGGTAAACCATGAAGTCGAACTACTTCTTTGAAAAAAATATTTGCAATGTGTATTGCATCACTGGTTTTCTGACATGGAATGAAATGTGCCATTTTTGAGAATCTGTCGACTACAACGAATATGGAATCACAACCTATATGTGTCCCCGACAGTCCTAACAAAAAATCCATGCTTACCGCATCCCACTACATCTCTAGTATTGGAAATGGTTGATACAACGATGTATTCTATCTTTTCCCCTTTGTGTGCTAGAAAATTCTACATCTGTTGACAAACTTCTTGACATATGTCCTCATTTTTGTCCAATAAAACAATTTTTTCAGTTGCTCAAATGTTTTATCGTGGCTTAAATGTCCAGCCAATCCCCCACTATGTTTTTCCTTCAAAAGGTTTTCTCTCATAGAACTCTTCGGGATACACAACTGATTTCCCTTTAATAACAGTCTGTCCTGGATCAAGTATTCAATCCACTCACTTCTATATCTTAGAAAAGGATTTTCACATTCTTCATAAGCATCCTTTAAATCTAAATAATCTCTGTACATATTCGTAAGGCTATCAAAACCTAAGGTATTCACACGAAACTCCTGCAAAATCAAACATTTCCTGCTCAATGCATCAACAACCTTGTTAGCAGTTCTAGAAATGTGCTCTATAACAAAAGTAAAGTTATGCATAAATTCAACCCATTTTGCATGTTTCTGGTTCAACTTCTCCTGTCTGGTTATAAATTGTAAAGCATGGTTATCGCTATAGAAAACGAACGCTTTTGGAACCATGTAGTGTCTCCATTTCTTTAGTGCCTGTATGATTGCATAAAACTCTTTATCATACATGGAATATTTCATCTTGGTGTCGTTCATCATCTCACTGAAGTATGAAACTGGTCTATTGTCTTGACTTAAGACCACTTCGATCACAAATATACTTTTGTCACATCTGACTTGAAATTTTTTTCTGAAGTCTGGCATAACCAGAACTGGTTGTTTAGTAATATTTTATTTCAGCAACTTGAAACTTTTCTCCGCTTCCTCTATCCAATGAAAATATTTTTGTCTTTTCTTGACTGTGTCCATCATTGGTGCACAAATTACACTAAAATTTCTGATGAATTTCCTGTAAAAACTGGCCAGTCCATGGAAGCTTATGACTTCAAAGATATTCCTTGGCGATGGCCATTCTTTGATTTATTTTACCTTATTTGGATCCATCTTCAACTCATTCGAAGATATTACAAAACACAAATAAATGATTTATGTCTTCATGAAAGATGACTTCTTCAGGTTTATCAATAACTTATTTTGATATAACCTCCTAATCACTAGAGATAAATGTCTCAAATGTTCTTCCTCAGTCTTACTGAAGATCAATATATCATCAAGATATACAATTACAAACTTCCCAATGAAATCTTTCAAGACTTCATTCATCAATATCATGAAATTACTTGGCGCATTCATCAAACCAAACGGCATGACAATCCATTCATCACCTTCTCTCATTCTAATATGATGATATCCACTTTTCAAATCAATTTTTGAAAAAAAAATTCTCCACTCAAGAAATCCATCAAGTCATCCACCCTGGGTAAAGGAAATCTATACTTGATGGTGATTTTGTTTATATCCCTCAAGTTTGTACACATCCTCCATCCACCATCCTTATTTGGACTTATCACTGTTGGCACAATGCATGGACTCAATCTTTCTCTAATCAACCCTTTGTCCATCAAATCCTGGACTTGTCTCTTGACCTCTTCATTCTCTTGTTGCATCATTCTATATGCTTCTTTGTTTGGTCAATGTGATGGATTATACTTCTAATGGGAGGCAATGAACAAGGTAAATCGTCCACTACTATATCAACAAAATTCTCCAGAATTTCCTGAATTTCCTTAGGTAGATCATCCATCAATGTGTTCGTCAATATGACTCTAGGTTTTCTTACCACAACAAACTGCATGTCTTCTCCTTTATTTACTTCCTCAAGAAGTTCCTTCCCACCCATGAGAAGTATAATATTTCTCGCTTCTTCTTTCACCTTCTTATCTTCAATTAGTAGCAACATATGTGTCCTACCATTCTTCTCCAAGGTGTATGTGTTATTTCTTTTGTCATGGACAACATTTTTCTTATATTTCTATGGCATCCCCAACAAAAGATGACATAAATCCATGGGAATAACATCACATAAGATCTCATCTTTGTAACCTCCTATCTTAAATTCAACTAAACATTGTTTAGTGACAGTTACCTGATGTCCTTTTTGCAACCACAAAACTTTGTATGGGCTTGGATGTGCAACTGTCTCCGATTCCATCTTCTCCACCACCTATGTGGATACTAGAGCTTCCACTGTCAACTATAACCTTACATACCCTATCCTTGGTCTTGCAAGCAGTTCTAAACAAACTATTTCTTTGGACTAGATTTTCCACCTCTTTTTCCGGCTTCAAGAGAATTTTCCTCATCATTAATGATCTTCCACCTTCTGCATCTTCTGCCTCAACATTTCCCCTTTGCGCTTCTGAAATGTGAGCTTCGCCTCCTCCATATCTTTTTCTATCAGGACATTCAAAATATTTGTGTCCTATCTTTCCATAGACAAAACACTTTATTTCACCTACTCTACCTCTTCCTCTTCCTCTTGCTAGAGGAAAGGTTTTCCTATCAACATATTGTCCTCCTTGTGAGCTTCCTCCCCTTTTTGGGTGGTTATGAGGTTTATTATCTTCATATTTGGGCTTTTGTAATCTATCTTGGGCAAGTTCTTTACCTCTGCTCTAACTTCTATCTCTTCCCCTTTGACCTTTCTTTCAGGCCAATTTCACTTTTTCCTTTGAAGCAATATGATAAGCATCTTCCACAGTTCTGATTGTCACCATGCTCATCTCATCCTTAATATCATAGCTCATTTCATTCATGTATCTGGTGAATTTTTCATCATCACTCTTGCGATGACCTGCCCTGATGTTTAACCTATAAAATTCCTCAGTGTATTCCTTCACTGTCATCCCTTTCTGTCTTAGATAATGCATTCTTCGAAACAAATTGATTTGGTAATCTTTGGGTATGAATTTGGCTTTCATCTTTTCTACCATTATGTCCCAGCTTTTCATTCTCTACTTTCCTTTGCAATGCCTGTCATCCTAAAGTTCATCCCACCAAAGTGTTGCATGCCCTTTCAGTCTAGTGACAACATGTTTTACTTTCTTATCTTCTTCGATATCCTCATAGTTGAAGTATTTATCCAGATCTCTAAACCAATCTAGCAGCTCCTCAACATCTAAGTTGCCTTCATACATCTAGATTTCCATTTTTTCTCTGGAACCTATTCTTGCAACAACTTTGAATAGACGTTCCTCTACAACATATTTGGCTACAACTTCTTCTCCGGCTCCATATTCATTTTCTCTTTCATCCTCATTGATACCTTCAGTATCAGGTGTTTTCCTTTATGATGTCTCCATGGCATCTAATCAACCATGAAGTTATCTCATCTCCCTTTCCACGGATGGATCGGGCATTGGTCTCCCTTGACGTCTTCTTAGCGGCATTGTTTCAATCTGTCCATGCAGAATTAAAATCACAACTATCCTCTATCTCCCCTCTATAGAAAACAAAATGTGTTAGCTCTGATACCACCTAACAAATCACCCCCACCTCAACAGGGTCATTTTGACCTCCCGGCCTATGGATCTTCATGTTCCTTTGAGCCGAAATGGCTCTTTGATTCCTAGCTGGAATCTTCAACACATATAAGCACAGGTCCTTTTAGAATTTACACCCATGAGAACAAGCACTAGGTGTAAACCTCCACTCTACGTGATCACTGGCATGACCACAGGTTTAACCCAAAAAGGGCACGTCACGTTTCACGATGTCGGGACTTCCGTTACAAGGCACCCCAGTTCCTCCAGTTCTTGACATCCCGAAATGGGCTAATGGTTTATAGATCCTCCCTTAAATTCTCCTGATGTGACCCTTGGCTACGACGTGGGGCCCAATCTTGTGAGCATGTCAGGATTTTGCGTATCGGGGATCCGCGATGTAGCTTTCCTCCCTTCACCCGATATCCAAAATCACAATATTTCTTTGCCACAAATCAACGGTCCAGATTCTTCCACGATATGATGGTCCATATCGCGTTGTGATTTTGTGTATCGCGACTTCCGGGTAGTTGTTTCCTCCACACTCCCGACTCCCGAAATGTCGAAATTCAGGAATGCCCAAATCAATGGATCACGCTCCTCTGGATCTAATGGCTACTAACCCTCTTGATATTGTGAGTGTTGAAAGACTCTCACCCTTATATTTCCTACAACTTTTTTGGATCTAACGATCTATAGGTATCGACATTTCTCCCTCCAAGAAATCCCACTGTCCATTCAGGTCCTCAATACTCTCTGGCCAAATAACTCGGCATGAACCCTTTTGAGCTTGATTTTTCTGCAAACTCAAGGATTCTAAGGAATCCTGAACACACTCCTTGAGGCCTTGATGATTATCATTTATTATCTGATGTCTTCAACTTCTGTGCACTCCTTGCGACATAAGTTCTTCAACCACTAACTTGGGTTGGAAAATTCTATACCTTCAACCTGTCTTGAGCACACCTTTCACGCCTCTGTGATATATTTTCACTTCTGTTGGTATAAGAACAACTCTATCTCTCCTAATTTTTTCTGAGGTAAAACCCAAAATATGTCAATGCACTCCTTGTGGACCTTCACTCCACTCCTTGCAAGAATTCTCAGGAATATAAACAATTGAAACTTACACTCTCCCTCTCACGGACTTCATACATTCAACATGAAATCATAGATACATACACAACATTGAAACAAATGCATAACAAAGTATTTAAGAAACTTGTAAACATACCATTCAATAGATGCAAACAGTAACCATAACGCACAATGAAATTGGATCAAAGCATTCTTATATTAGTTCAAGTGCTTTTGTACATTGTGTCAATAGAAACAACTATCTTCTCTACAACTTCTACAATCTATGTTCTTCTCTTCTCTCCTATGCTTTCTTGCTCTATGGCTTCTAACTCTTCTACCCTTGCAATTGAGAAAATTATCCTAATACAACACAAACAAGGGAGCTTTCTCGATTTTTCCTCCCCTTCAACTCTAATCTATCTTATCGAAATTAAAGTCTACAACTACCTTACATTTATTACAATAAATTCCTACAACCGACAGATGAGAGTAACGCTCAAGATCTGCATTACAATATCCAAAACATTTAAGAACAATTACATCCTTCCAGCTATTACATTAATGTGCTATCTTTTAAATTCAAAACATTTTCAAAATGTGCGTTGGTGCATATCCAACTGTCCTCCTCTTGCACTTTCTTTGCTGGTGATGCTCCTGCATCACTCTTGTTGGTGCATTATGTGGTCCTCCACTGCTTGAACCTTCTCTTTCCTTTTCAAGGGTGATGTGATGGATAGAGGTTGGTATCCATAAAGTTTAATAAATGAGGACATTTTTGAGAAGTGTCGAGGGATGGATTGTGCCAACATTATTCCAAGGGAAACCACTTCATCCATTGTGTCTTTTTATTAGATGTGATGCAGCAAAGATACCCTTTAATACATTTGTTCAAAATTTGAGTTTCCCCATTGGATCGAGGATGGTAAGAGGATATGTGAGCCAATTGAGTACCCAAACAAGAAAATAATTTAGTGGATAAATTTCTAATGGAAATTGGATCCTTATCACTTACAATAATTTTAGGGATTCCATTTAGCTTCTAAACTATTTCCATGAATTTGCACCTACTGCACTAGATTTAAAAGGGTGATAAAGAAAGTAAAAATGGACATACTTTGTCATTAAATCCACTACTACAATGATGGCATTGTTTCCTTCAGACTTGGGTAGACCTGTAATAAAATCCATTAAAACCTCTTCCCAATGTTGAATTGACGTAAGTAATGGTTGTAGGAGACGCAAGATATTTATTGTGCCTCCCTTATTATGTTGGAAAACAACATATCATAGGTAAAATTATCTTTGTTGGGTTATGAATTGGTGAAAAAACATTCATTCCTTGTTTCCATAGGTGATATAAATTATATATTCTAATCAATTTCCATTCTAGAGGTGAAATTCAAAAAACAATGGAAGATAATTTCCTAAAAGGGATGATTTCCAAGAAATATTTATGGGAGAAAATGATTGTAGACTCTACAATCAAGGCCCCATGTTTTTTGGGATATTTATAGTGCCAAAAGAGAATATTTAGGGTTTCATATTTGCCACACAAATTAAATTTGAGTTGTGGGAACCCAAAATATTTCAAACATTAGCCAACAATAATGCAACCATGGATTAGGGATCACATAAGACTAGATTTCTTGGGTTCTAAAAGATCCTTCTAGATTTCGTTTAAGTCACATGCCCATGCCTTCTCTTAACAAAATTACCAACTTAATGAGAACTCTCTAGAGTACTCATTTTTTTAGAGGTCATATTTAGTGATTATTTTTACCCCTGAATAAAAAATTGGTGTTATCGGCAACACCTTATTTTGGTTGAAATCCTAATGTTTTTGAAATTGTGACCTTGACAGTAGGGAAAAAAACTTAAAATTGACAACAATTAGTACCAATTGACTAAATTGTACTTATTAAATCCCCTCCTTTTGTTTCATCTATTTTCATTCCACCAATATTGTTCCTATAACAATTCCATATTTAAAGGAGACTTCCAGGTATCAGGTTCTTACTTATTTATAATATTATTGTATCGATAGTTCTAAGATTGAATAATAGTTTTTAAATATCCAGAGTCTTCTAATTTCTATTATGTTTATACAAGAGATCAGCTACATGATGGATACCATTTTTAAATAGTCTCATGGTTGAGAACTATACAATCTCAACAACAAACTTGTCATCTAGAATAATTATTGGTGACGACTGAAATATTTGATCACTAAAATAAATCCCTAACATTAGAGAGTCACTTTTCCACACTAACTTGTATTTAATGGCATCCTAGGAGGGTCATGTTTTTTATCCACAAAAGCACCATAGATAATCACAGGGGGAGGAGTGGTTAGTAGGTTTAAAAAATTACATTACACCAAGGTTTGTGTTTGATATGGGTTCTAGAGTTCATGATACAATTTAATAGGAGGATTTTCTTGGCTTAATGGACTTATACATTTTGAATGACCCATTTGGCATATTGATCCTCATTATCTTGACACATAGTGGAAATGTAATGCATTCCAACTCTCTCTCGATGCATAAATCATAGGTTCAAATTGACTCTATGGAAACCATTAGCTCCAATAGAGCTTCCTAGTAATGTTTTTTCAGAAGATTTTTTTTAATGTATATTAAATAAACATAATTCATAAAATATACCTAAACTATAGAAAATAGGATATTAATATGATTATTAGAAGGTGCATGACATAAATACATATATTTATGTTAAAGGTTAGTCTGATGCCTATAAAATGCCAATTCCACAATTTAATTATCTTATAAGTATTTATCGACTTATATGGATATATTTTTATCTCATCTAAATTGACTCAATCAGAAAAAGTGAGGTTTTACACTCCATTGGTATCATAGCTACCATTGTAGTTATCAATACCATCCACCATCAGTTAGCTACCACCTAAACATTATCTTGTGTATGTAGTGCATATCCACTATATGATCCCACACCAATTTCTATATAATCCATACTTCATTAAGTCACTAATTTAAAAGTACCAGTACAATACATTCTACCCATTGCATGTAGTTGTTAAAAATTCTATCCATTGTACAACCACCATACTTCGTGCACTATTGGAGGTTCATCCCAACTTTTAATTTTTACACTGCAATTGCAACCATTTATACAACTCCTTTATTCATGGAATTTTCATACAATTTATGATTTTTTGGGGAACTTAACACAATTCAACTCTATATCTATACAATAGAAATTTACAACTGTCCAATTAGAGTTGTGTTCAACCATGACAACTGTACAATTGAAATCTAATTTTTATGGTGACCATTACTATGTAACAATATAAGGTAATAGTGTTTATCCTCCCAAGGCCGGGAAAATGGAATTCAATAGTGCGACATTGGATAAATTGGAGGACCAATACAAGAAAGTTAATAAGGATCACACATAATTGAAGAAGGATCTTTAGTAGAAACATGATAAACTAAAGAAACAAATTGAGTAGACTCATGATAAAGTAATAAAACAAAGTAGTGGCACATTAAGACAAGAATTAATAGTAACAATAGAGCTATCAATCGAAAAAATTGAGGAGGCACTAAAGGATGATATGAAAGTCCTCAAAAAAGATACAAGGGAATTAAAGGAATTCATCAAAGGCCTTCCAACAATGGTATTCCTCCACATATGACCAATCCACAACAATTTTTTTCAAGTATATGTAATAAAAAACCAAGCTCCCCCAAGTAGAATTAATCCATAACCGATGATTCCTACAAATTTCTTATTGATCACCAAGCATTCACCATGATAAGGAATTCCATAAATTTTTGCCTACCCAATGAAGAAAACAATAGAGCTATCAAAAATCCATGGAAATGAAAAAGGAGTGCCATGTTTTAAAAAGTATATATATATATATATATATATATCTTGTGGGTGACACATACAATTGGTACATTGGGTGGAAGAATTCATCCTATTTGGTTATCTAGGATACATTCAACAATGGTTTTAGTAAAACCATGATAAAAAAAATTAAATACCCATGATAGTATGAAGCATGTAATAAAAAAAAAGTGGTGAAACATTAGGAGAAGAATTAATAGAAAGAATAAAGTTGACAATAAACAAAAGTCAAGGATGCATTGAAGGACGAGATGAAAGAACACACCAAAGAGATGAGTGAACTAGAGGCACTCATTAGAGGGATTTCATACAATGGTAATCCTCCACATATGAATAATCCAAAACATATTTTTTCAAGTAGAGATAATCCACAATGAGGTTCCCCAAGTACAATGAATCGAAAACTAGGCATGATTACAAATGGCTTAGTGATCACCAACCATTCACCACCCTATAGAATTCCACCAATTTTTGTGGACCCAATGACGAAAAAAATACAGTTTTAAAGTTTATTGGAAGAAGACCAAAGTGGAAAGAAAGGTGATTTTTGGAAAGAAAGCATGCACAAGTAAAGCGATAATTGGAAGGAAGAGAAACACACATGCATGCATGGAAGACCTAACGACGATAGGGTTAGGGTTTTTTCAATGTATTGTAATGGTTGAAGAGTTGGTCACGTATTAGTATAGATACCTAGGTCTGAAAGAGGAGAGGATAACTATAAGTGTTCTTTTGTAAGTTGATATAGAAAAATAGAGAGACGAGTACAGAGAAGTGCATACTATGTGATATTTTGTTGTATGACCTAGTTTTGTAAGTTGTTGAGCTATATAGGACTGAGGAGGGTAGATCTCGATGGTTAGATTATAGGCTGAGGAGCCTGGTATGATCTTTTCCACCTCACAATAGATCTCGACCCAACTGAGAAGAGTTGTACAGAACATGGCGCTGAACTTATGAACTACTATAATAAAAGAGAGAAGAGCCAAATCTTTGTGGATGTAGCCCAGGGGGGTGAACCATGGTAACACCTGTGTCATATGATTGAATGCATGTGTTTCTTTATGGTCTTCAGTAGATATTGATGTGCTAATTGAATGAGTTATTATATTTTTTGCATAATTGTAATAAAAGTGTATTGTCTTAATAAGTTATATTAGAAATCGCTTTGCACTGTCTTCAGATTTCCCACTCAATCCTAGGATACAAACACATGAATCTTGCAACCATCCATTAAGACTATATCAGGTGAGACGGCGCAATGCACCTTGTGCGTTGCGTTTCCTTCTAGTTTACCAGGAGGGATGATAGTTTTAGAGGCTTTGATGGAAACCTGAATAGACATGAACCCTAGGTAAATAAATTCAGAAAGGATATAAGTAACAGAGAGTAACCAAAAAATGGTTCATTTTTCATTGTAGGAATAGTAGAGGATTGAGTAGATGAGATATGTTGAAGATCTGTTAAAAGATACATGGTGAGGAGGAGCAAGAAAATATTAAATCAGAAAAGAAAGCAATGTGTCACTAAAAGGGGATGTTGATACTGTGGAATACCACAAAATCACATATCGAAAGATGGCTAAGGACAAAAGAGATGGATTTTGAACACAAATGTAACAGAAACCCTAGAGTAAAACCCCACAAATATCTTGAGAAATGTGTATATACTGACTTGCATGAAGTCTTTTTCAGTGATTTTCCACACTTATTGCAGTAGTGGATACTAAGGTTGAAGGATACCCACCCAATAAACCATATCCGACAGTTAGATTGGACCCCGGTACAGATTGAACACTTACAACAGGTGAACAAAAAATTCACCCGTGCAGTAGATTTTTGGCTTGATAGTATTGTGGCAGGCTTTGTAATAGAGTTTGCAATAGACATAGCCAAGCCATACAATGCAGCGGAGAAAGAGTTTATAAATGGACCTCGAGGAAGGTACATTAGATAGTTGTATACTTCTATTAATATATTTCTATGTAACAAAGGTGTAATGACAATGGATTCAGACAACTAAACTTCCCTGCATGCATTGGGGAAGGGGGGAAGCACTGATAGAAAAAGGAGAAATGGAAGGAGGAAACGATAAGGGAAAGAAGGAGGAACCCTTGGAACCAATCATGATGGATGATGACCAGATCAAGAAGATCATGTTGCATATGTAAAGACGTGTAATGGAGTACCCTACCAATACAAGTTGAATACCAAGAAGAGAGTCATAGCCACGACGGAAGGCTTGGCGATGAGAAGGAAGAGGTAAAGGATCTCTAGGATGTGGAGAAGATTGAGGAAATCCTGCATGCAACATATGAGAGGAAGACAAGAGGTCCAAGAATGGGAAGAGAAGGAAACAATCCTATCCATATTAATGTCAATGTGGAACCCATAAACCCATGTGCGACTAATACACAAAAGAGAACACCACTGTTTAGACAACAAAAGTTCGAAATAAGTCATATGGTAGGAAGTACATATACAAAAGGAAAAAAAACTGGAGGAGCTAGTTTAGGAAACATTATTTAAGTATCTACACCGTGCGGAGGTAGTAGTTCAACGTTTGGAATGGCAGGACATGATCCCACCATCATGTTACCATAATTTAAAGGAGAAGCATCGGAGGACTCGAAAAAATAGTTGTTCATCTGTGAGAATATTTTGGAATCAAAACAGATCACATACGGAGATACTAAACTAGCACATCTAGATATTACATTAAGGGATCGTGCACTGGATTGGTACATGAGTTTAGATACAAACAATCCACCAGGGACAACCATAACAATTGCTGATATCAAGAAATTGTTGATAAACGAGTTTCAAAAACCAAGTTCAGAAGATGAGTACATGAATGAGATGATCAAAATTAGACAGAAACTAGGAGAGTCTGTATGGGAGATTGACCAAAGATTCAAGTGATTGAAGGGAAAATTGAAATACCTCATGTCCGATATGCAACATAGGCACCTGTTTTTCAATTCACTACTACCACACTTATAATATCCACTGTAACAACAAAAGTTTTAGATACAGGCAGAGGCTCTACAAGAAGCCTTACAATTGGAAGAAAACCAATATGAATAGACAGACCCATCCATTGAAGAGCTGAAGGAGGATTTTAAGAACCTAATGCTCCAGCTAAACCAAAATAAAAGTAAGGACAAACGAGAAGTCGTTTGGTGTATTACATGAAGGATGGAAGGGAACCACAAGAATGAATGTCCAACATTCATGCAGTATATGGAAGAATTAATGTTGAATCTGTTACCAACAGGAGGACTATGGTGCAAAATCTACAAGAAACCGGGCCACGATCCATATCACTGCTCGATGATTCATAAATCCTAGACAGTCCCAATGAGTTCATATTATAACTTTTGCAAGTCAGTGGGTCATGATGAAAAAGATTGTAGAACTATGGAATTGATGCAAGAGAGGAGATCAGATGCATATAGAGTGCAGGAAGAAATGATGACTGGGAAAGTCACACCACAATTTAACCAAGTTCCATCCCCATACAAAACTACACAGTAGTAGTATAATATTGCGTAGTAACCATATAATATCGCGCAACCACAGTACAACACAACAAAACCATAGTACAATACCATGTAGTATAATCAAGTGCCTCAGTATAACACATCGAGAGGAGATTGGGTGGGCTGCAGAGGAGGAGGATGAGCAAGAGGAGGTTTTCAATGAGGTAGAGGACCAGTGGTATGTCACAAATGTCAACAATTGGGACATTATTCAAGGGAATGTCCACTTCCACCAACAATGTGTATATATTGTCACGCATCGGACCATGATACGGAAGAATGTCTGACACTACTAGTAAATATCCAGAAAAAGAGGAACAAGAACAACCAGAATATTCAGTGGATTTCATCCGAAGCAAGGGATGAAGGATAGAACATCAACATAGTTACCCACAGAGGAGGTAAAATAGGTAAGGATGCAGTCCGAGAAGAGCCAGTACAACACCAGTGGGTCGAGAAGAACGTCGAACTACAGAAGAAGTTCAATGCACATAATGAGAAGGAGATATTTAAGCAAGCCAGGCAATAATTTAAGAAGGAAGACATGGCATTGACTTCAAATGCGCATAAAAGAAAGAAAGCACCAAAGTACGAGATGCCTTCGTTATTGGATGATACCAACGAGATGCAATCCATGGGACAAGTAAGTACAATCAAAGGATTTTTGCAATCATGTGTAAAAATATTAAATGATCCATCGTTTGTCAAAATATTGCAAAACATACTAGAAATATGTAGTATAGAGATAGAAGGAAAACTAGGACAAAAATTTTTCAATCAGCTACATACAAGGATAAGAACAAGTAGTGAGTTCAGACTGAATTCCAACATCAAAGATTTCAATATGAGAGAAATCATACTAAGGATCCAAAGTGAATTTATTACCAAAGAAGACATGGAAATGCATGGGAGAGCCCACATTAGGATATGCACTAGTTCAACTGAAACTAGAAAGCCAACACAGGGTCCTACCAATTGGTAGACTGAAAGGAGTGACAATAGACTTGGATGGGGTGCACAGTAAAACATATTTTGAACTGATTGAAATAGTGGATGGAACAACTCCATATACAACTTTTATTGGTTTAGATTAGGTGTTTGACAACCATGCCATAATCAGTTTAAAGAATAGGAAAATGACATTTGAGTGAGGAGAATACAAGGTCATTGCACCAATAGACACATCAAAAGGGGAAAGGTTTGTAGAACATACTTTCTTAGACATAGATGAAATCAACCAGTTTTATAGAACAACTGTGTGCGATGAGGATTACATAAACCCAACTGCAGATGGGATACTTAGTTGGCGGAGCATTACTTCATGCACAATAGACTCGGATACCAGTTTAGAGAAATGGAAATAAAGACGACATGAAGTTTCCACCAGAAGATGTGCACAAATAGACCGCGAAGTAAGATGTGTAGGAATGGAAATAAGGGAACCACCCAGTTTCCATGAAACAAACGATCTGGAAATATTCTTGGCACAGTATGAAGATGAAGTTTTAGAGAATCAGAGACTCTTAACACTTGATATATCTATGAAGGCCACACCTGCAAGATGGTGGGGCACACACAAAGAGACAATCACATATTGGTACCGACGTAAGCGGTTACTTCATATAAGGTTCAACACATAACATAAAAACAACAAGAAACATAAGCATGATGGACAGGGGGAACCAACATAACACTTGGAGAAGTGAAGAACAATGTGGAAAATGACACCCCCACAGGAATGGACTTATCATTTCATACACACTTTAGAGGGCATACCAACAAACTAGTATATAGACCAGGAATTGCGACCTGGACGACATTATAGCATAATTTTACAGTCACTTTCTCATTCCAACATGAGAACCCCAACATAGATGCAACTCTTAAACATATAAGAGGGGTGATATTCATCAAGGAACTAGAAGTCGAATTCATATCAGAAGAACAACAACGAAACAAACAGATAGTCAACAAACTTTGCTCATGTTACCATGTGCATGAGGATGCACTAGAGGAAGACGATCTGTGTGATATTTAGATTGAGGGAGAGGAAGGAGAAAGAGAAGTGGAGGGTCCACCTATAGAATCAGATGTCATTGCTGCGTCGATCAAGGTTGAAAAAATCAATATTGGGACAACTGATAATCCCAAAATGGCCAGCATTGGATATTATTGGGATGAGAAAATAGTAGAAAGAATAAAAGAGTTATTCCACGAGTACAATGACCTATTCCCCACAAAATTTATAGAGATAAAGGTTATAGCAGGGGAGCTAGGAGAAATGAATATACCACTCAGAGCTGAGGCGAGACCAATCAGACAACGACCATACATATTGAACCTGATATATAAGCAGAGAGTCAAAGTTGAGATAGATAGGATGCTCGAAGATAGAATCATAGAACCGGTCGAAGGATCAGAATGGATAAGATCAATGGTAGTTCAGGACCAAAAAAAAGGAGGGATATGGATATGCGTCGAATTGAGGAAGTTAAACTATGCATTCCTACATGACATGTTCCCTACACCTTTCACAGATGAAGTGTTGGATAACGTAGGAGGAAACAAAGATTACTCGTTCAATGATGGATTCTCAGGCTACTACTAGATCAGGATAGCACAGGAAGACAAATACAAGACCACGTTTGCAACAGAATGGGGATCCTACCAGTACATAGTCATGCCATTTGGACTAAATACTGCACCAACAATATTTTCTAGAGTAGTCATCATTGCATTTAAGGAATTCATCCACCAGTTTATAGAGGTATACTTAGATGATTGGACATTCTAGAGTTTGTTAAAAAAACATGTAGAGGTCTTACATCTGATGTTAGAAAGATGAAGGTAGTGCCATACATCACTAAACATAATTTAACATATATTCAGAACACCGGTTGGGATACTATTGGGCCATATAGTATGAAAACAAGGTTTACTAGTAGATCCTGCAAAGATCGTAGTAATTGTTAACTTGTCACCACCAAAACGAGTCTGTTAGCTAAGAGTGACATTGGGACACATAGGGTACTATATAAAGTTCATCAAAGGATACAGGTATATTACCATGCCAATGGAAAAAATGTTAAGAAAATACACAAAGTCTGTGAAGATCCAAATATCAATATAGCATAGAAAAACCTCAGAATAAGTACTTAACGCCTTGAAAAAGAGATAAATTCAGATAATAAGCCTCTTTGAGAGGGAAACATCCTTATGCCCACATAAATGTACAATTACAACTAATGTCCTAAAGCCGACATAAATAAAATAACATTACTAATATAATATGCCCCAATTAAGGGGTAATGAGCCACTATTGAGGGATTAAGATGCCCCTCCCCTTGAGACAAGTGTTGTCCGCAATTCTTGAGTAACTATGGATGCTTCTATATAAAAGACTCATCTTCCCAAGTGGAATGTTAAGGCGGTAGTTTCCTCCATTTAATGAGATACTATGAAATGGATCTATTCCTCAGCTGGTGAATTCTTGTGTAAGTGATGGCTTCAGGCTCCAATATGATTTTTCCTTCCTCGTCAAGTTATGGAAATATAGTTTGAATTGGGATATTTTCACCTATAACCTTATTTAATAATGAAACATGGAAAACTGGGTGTACTCATGAAGATGCAGGCAACTCTAATTTGTATTCCATAATACCAATCTTTTGCAACATCTTATAAGGGCCATAGTACTTTGGTGATAAATTATTATCCTTCTTGGCTTTCTTGAGGGATATCTGTTTGTATGGTTGTAGTCTTAAAAACACCCAATCCCCTACTTCAAAACTTCTTTCACTACGATATTTATCTTCTTGTTGTTTCATACAATTATGTGCCATGGTCATGTTGTCCTTTAATATTTGGAGAAATTGTTGTTGATGCTCGATGTGATCTTCCACTGCTTGAACCTTAGATTTTTATTTTAGAGAAGAAGTGATGGAAGGAGGGTGGTATCCTAGAGTGCCATAAATGGTGTCATTTTTGTTGCAGTGTGAAAGGAAATGTTATACCACCATTCTGCCAAGTGTAAGCATTTGAACCATTGTGTTTGTTTATCAGAGACAAAGCAATGAAGGTAGCCTTCTATAAATTTGTTCACTATATCGGTTTGTCCATCAGATTAAGGATGGTAGGATGATTTATGAGCCAATTGAGTACCCAAACAAGAAAATAATTTTGTCCAAAAATGTCCAGTGAAGATGGTATCTCTGTCATTTACAATAATCTTTGGGCTGCCATGTATCTTTTGAACTGTCTCCATGAATGTGGTGGCAACTGTACTATCTTTGAAGAGATGCGAGAGTGCACAAAAGTGTGCGTACTTGGTCAGTCTATCAAAAATCACTATGATGACACTCTTTCCTTCAGACTTTGGTAACCCTGTGATGAAATCCATGGAAACATCCTCCCAACACTAACTTAGGATGGCTAATGGTTGTAAAATATCTGGGGTCTTAATTGTTTCCACCTTAATTTGTTGGAAAAGCAAACCTTCTTCCACAAACCTTTGAACATCATTTTTAATCCCATCCCAAAATAAATCCTTCTTGACCCTATGGTAGGTTTTTAAAAATCCCGAGTGCCCTCCTACTGTAAAGGTGTGCAATTCCAATAGTACCTTTTGTTTGAGTTTGGATTTCTTACATAAATATAAGCGATCTTTGTAGCATAGTGAATCATTTTTCCATGTAAATGTATCTAATGTACTGGAATCCTGCTGCAGCCTTTGAATGAGAGTCCACACTTTTTCGTCATTCTTCCATTCATCCCTTGCTTCTATTATCCAATCAGTTTGGATGATCGAGATAGCACAGAGAAAGGCCTCAACATCTTCATCCTTCCTTGAGAGTGCATCTGCCACAACATTTTGCTTCCCTTTCTTATAGACGATTTCAAAATCATAACCCAATATCTTGGTTACCCATTTTTGTTTTTCTTCTTAAGATAGTCTTTGTTCCAAGAGGTATTTAATACTATCATAATCTGTTTTGAACTTGAAGTTCCTACCTATTAGGTAAGGATTCCATTTCTTCAATGCATGTAGTATTTCCATCATTTCCTTCTCATAAATGGGTTTGTGTAAGTCCTTTCCCTTGAATGGTTGACTTTCAAAATCCAGTGGCCTTCCTTCTTGCATTAGGATAGCACCAATTCCATTTCCTGAGGCATCACATTCAACAATAACGGTTTTTGTGAAGTCTGGAGTGGTCAAGACAGGAGCTTTTTACGTCACCTCTTTAAGTTGTTCAAAAGATTTAGTTTCCTCTGGAGTCCATGAAAATGCATCCTTCTTAGTTAGTTTCATTAAAGGTGCTTCTATTATTCCATATTGTCGCACAAACTTGCGGTAGTAACTTGTCAAACCCAAAAATCCTCTAAGATTCTTTAATGTTTTGGGAATCGGCCAATCCATCGTGGCCTTAATCTTGTTAGGGTCTACCTTGACACCTTCATGAGATACAATATGACCCAAATACTCTACCTCCTTCACTCCAAATAAACATTTGGATGGTTTGGCAAATATTTGTTGATCCTTTAGTAGTTGTAGCATCTTGTCAACATGTTTCACATGATCCTCCCAAGACTTTCTATAGATTATTATATCATCAAAAAATACTAACACAAATTTTCGAAGGAAGGGATTGAATATGTTAAGAACAAAATATCAATATAGCATAGAAAAACCTCTGAATAAGTACTCAACGCCTTGAAAAAGAGATAAATTCAGATAATAAGCCTCTTTGAGGGGGCAACCTTCTTATGCCCACATAAATGTACAATTACAACTAATGGTCTAAAGCCACCATAAATAAAATAACATTACTAATATAATATGCCCCAATTAAGGGGTAATGAGCCACTATTTAGGGCTTAACATTAGAGAATCACATACTCTTAGCACTTGATATATCTCTCAAGGCCACACCTGCAAGATGGTGGGGAAAAGACAAAGATACAATCACAGATTGGCACCAATGTAAGTGGTTACTTCACATAATGTTCGACGCAGAACATAAAGACAACAAGAAACATAAGTACGATGGACAGGGGGAACCAACAAAACACTTGGAGAAGTGCATAAAGTTGTGGAAAATGACACCCCCACAAGAATGGCCTCATCATTTCATACACACTTTAGAGGGCATACCAACAAAATGGTATATAGACTAGGAATTGTGCAAAGGAATTGTGACCTAGACGGTATTATAGCATAATTTTACAGTCACTTTCTCATTCGAACATGAGAACCCCAACATAGATGCAAATATTAAACATATAAGAGGGGTGATATTCATCAAGGAACCAAAAGTCAAATTCATATCAGAAGAACAACAATCAAATAAACAGATAGTCAATGAACTGTTCTCATGTTACCATGTGCACAAGGATGCACCAGAGGAAGACAATTCGCACAATATTTAGATCGAGGGAGAGGAAGGAGGAATAGAAGTGGAGGGTCCACCTATAGAATCAAAAGTCATTGTTGCGTCGATCAAGGTGAAAAAAGTCAATATTGGGACAGCTGAGAATCCCAAAATGGCTAGCATTGGAGATTATTGGTATGAGCAAATAGTAGAAATCATAACATAGTTACTGCACGAGTACAACAACCTATTTCCCACAAAATTTATAGAGATGAAGGGTATAGCAGGAGAGATAGGGGAAATGAATATACCACTCAGAGTTGATGCGAGACCGATCAAACTTTCACCATACATATTGAACTTGATATATAAGCATAAAGTCAATGTTAGATCGATAGGATGCTCGAAGCCAAAATCATAGAACCGGTTGAAGAATCGAAATGGATAAGCCCGATGGTAGTTCAGGACAAAAAACAAGAAGGGATACAAATATGTGTCGAATTGAGGAAGTTAAACTATGCATGCCTACATGACCTGTTCCCTACACCTTTCACGGATGAAGTGTTGGATAACGTAGGAGGACACGAAGATTACTCATTCACTGATGGATTCTCAGGCTATTACCAGATCAAGATAGCACAGGAAGATATATACAAGACCAATTTTTTGATAGAATGGGGATCCTACCAGTACACAGTCATGTCGTTTGGACTGAAGAATGCACCAACAATATTTTCCAGAGCAGTCATCATTGCGTTTAAGGAATTCATCCCCCAATTTATAGAGGTATACTTGGATGATTGAAAATTTTATAGTTTGTTAAAAGAACATGTAGAGGTCTTACAGATGATCTTAGAAAGATGCAAACAATTCCATATATCACTAAACATAATTTAATGTATATTCAGAACATAGTTTGGGATACTATTGGGCCATATAGTATGCAAACAAGGTTTACTAGTAGATCCTGGAAAGATCGCAGTAATTGGTAACTTGCCACCACCAAAAATAGTATGTCAACTAAGAGAGACATTGGGACACATAGGGTACTATAGAAATTTCATCAAAGGATAGCCACAAATTACCACGCCAATGGAAAAAATGTTAAGAAAATACATAGTTTATTAAGAACCAAATATCAATATAGCATAAAAAAACCTCAGAATAAGTACTCAACACCTTGAAAAAGAGATAAATTCAGATAATAAGCCTCTTCGAGGGGGAAACCTCCTTATGCCCACATAAATGTACAATTACAACAAATGTCCTAAAGATGACATAAATAAAATAACATTACTAATATAATAAGCCTCAATTAAGGGGTAATGAGCCACTATTTAGGGCTTAACATGCCCCTCCCCTTGAGACAAGTGTTGTCCACAACGATTGAGTAACTTTGGATGCTTCTGTATAAAATACTCATCTTCCCAAGTGGAATCTTCAGCTGGTAGTTTCGTCCATTTAATGAGATACTCTGAAATGGATCTATTCCTCAACTGGTCAATTCTTGTGTCAGTGATGGCTTCAGGCTCCAATATGATTTTTCCTTCCTCATCAAGTTATGGAAATATAGTTTGAACTCGGATCTTTTCACCTATAAATTTCTTTAAGCATGAAACATGGAAAACTGGGTGTACTCATCAAGATGCAGACAACTCTAATTTGTATTCCATAGTACCAATATTTTGAAACACCTTATAAGGGCCATATTACTTTGGTGATAATTTATTATCCTTCTTGTCTTTCTTGAGGGACACATGTTTGTATCGTTGTAGTCTTAAAAACACCCAATCCCCTACTTCAAAACTTCTTTCACTACGATGTTTATCTTCTTGCCGTTTCATATGATTATGTGCCATGGTCATGTTGTCCTTTAATAATTGGAGAACTTGTTGTTGATGCTTGATGTGATATTCCACTGCTTGAACCTTATAATTCTCTTTTAGTGAAGAAGTGATGGAAGGACGGTGGTATCCATAGAGTTCCATAAATGGTGTCATTTTTGTTGCAGTATGAAAGGAAGTCTTGTAGCACCATTATGCCAAGGGTAACCATTTGAACCATTGTGTTTGTTTATCATA
>JZKD02S1651418.1:76522-86934 GCA_000966675.3 Picea glauca
TCCATCATGGCCTTAATCTTGTTAGGGTCTACCTTGACACCTTCATGAGATACAATATGACCCAAATACTCTACCTCCTTCACTCCAAAGAAACATTTGGATGGTTTGACATATATCTGTTGCTCTTTTAGTAGTTGTAGCACCTTGTCAACATGTTGCACATCATCCTCCCAAGACTTTCTATAGATTAGTATATCATCAAAAAATACTAACACAAATTTTTGAAGGAAGGGCTTGAATATGTTAAGAACGAAATATCAATATAGCATAGAAAAACCTCAGAATAAGTACTCAGCTCCTTGGAAAATAGATAAATTCATATAATTAGCCCCTTCGAGGGGGAAACCTCCTTATGCCCACATAAATGTACAATTACAACTAATAGCCTAAATCCGACATAAATAAAATAACATTACTAATATAATATGCCCCAATTAATGGGTAATGAGCCATTATTTAGGGCTTAACTATAGAGAATCAGAGACTCTTAGCACTTGATATATCTCTCCAGGGCACACCTGCAAGATAGTCGGGCACACACAAAGAGACAATCACAAATTGGTAGCAATGTAAGCGATTACTTCACATAAGATTCAACAAAGAACATAAAGACAACAAGAAGCATAAGTACGATGGACAAGGGGAACCAACAGAACACTTGGAGAAGTGAAAAACATTGTGGAAAATGACACCCCCACATGAATGGCCTCATCATTTCATACACACTTTAGAGGGAATACCAGCAAACTGGTATACAGACTAGGAATTGTGCAAAGGAATTGCGACCTGGACTGTATTATATCATAATTTTACAGTCATTTTCTCATTCGAACATGAGAACCCCAACATAGATGGAACTCTTAAACATATAAGAGGGGTGATATTCATCAAGGAACCATAAGTTGAATTCATATCAAAAGAATAACAATGGAACAAATAGATAGTTAACGAACTATTCTCATGTTACCATGTGCACGAGGATGCACCAGAGGAAGACGATCCATGCGATATTTAGATCGAGTGAGAGGAAGGTGTTATTAGGTAAATCGATGAATGCGGACATAGACCAATCCCCCTAGATCGACCTATATCTAGAAAAAAACAATACAGAACATGGCTTTTTCCCTAAGTTACAATCATTGAATCTACTATCAAACAAAAGACGAGAGACATACCTTTAAGTGTCGCTTCCTTATGTATTTTTTGTCCCTGCTTTGCTATGGTGCTCTTGTGATATTGATTCTGAAATGAGACACAAACCAAATAAAGTGAAAGAAGAGAGAATATATTCAATGACAACCTATGAATATGATCAAGGAATTATGCAATAAAATAAAGATAATTCTATGGGAAAGAAGCATGCCACTGTATTATATTAATAATAGGAAGATAGATTACAACCAGATGCCTTGATGTCGTAAGGTTTCTTAGAACTATTCCTTGCTTCCCACACACTTCTTTCTCCAAGGATTCTGATACCATGGATCTGATAGATACTCACAATCTATCTTGACAAAGAAAATCTCAAATCCAATCTAACCAAGCTAACAATCTCAAGCCAAATTCAACTAACTTTCTCCATGAGATATCCTCTCCTTTTATAAGCTAAAGAGGATAAGGTGAGGAGGTTAGGATGATCCCACTAAATCATGAAAGAGATTAATATCGAAACCATTTGGAGGACACCTCACCATAGAAGCTTCTCCTTCTAGAACCATCGAGAAAATTCTTATTTTTCCCATGTACGAATGTCGTCGCGACCTGGCTATGGTGCAGCCTGTGAAAATTCCATGCCCTAGATATAGTGCATCTTTTAGAAATCAGGTATTTCCGCACCCTAGCTATGGTGCAGCGCACAAAAATCCTCCAAAATAGGGTTTTCATAGAGGAAAACACAACTTCATCTCTCAGGAAAAGTTCTTCTTCCTCCTTTCTTTAGGAATTCAGGTCACTGACCCCTCTGAAGGAAACATATAGGTTTACATCATTAACACTCATGAGGGTGATGAAAATAATGTGTAATAGAAGGAGAAAGAGAATTGGAGGGTCCACCTATAGAATTAGACATCATTGTTGTGCCGATCAAGGTGAAAAAAGTCAATATTGCGACAATTGAGAATCCCAAAATGGCCAACATTGGAGATTATTGGGATGAGAAAATAGTAGAAATCATAACAAAGTTACTGCACAATTACAATGACCTATTCCCCACAAAATTTATAGAGATGAAGGGTATAGCAGGAGAGCTAGGGGAAATGAATATACCACTCAGAGTTGACGCGAGACCAACCAGATAATGACCATACATATTGAACCTGATATATAAATAGAAAGTCAAAGTTGAGATTGATAGGATGCTTGAAGTTGGAATCATAGAATCGGTCGAAGAATCAGAATGGATAAGACTGATGGTAGTTCAGTACAAAAAACAAGGAGGGATACAGATATACGTTGAATTGAGGAAGTTAAACTATGCATGCCTACATGACCTATTCCCTACACCTTTCACGAATGAAGTGTTGGATAACGTAGGAGGACACAAAGCTTACTCATTCACTGATGGATTCTCAGGAAACTACTAGATCAAGATAGCACAGGAAGACAGATACAAGACCACGTTTGCGACATAATGGGGAATGAAGAATGTACCAACAATATTTTCCAGAGTAGTCATCGTTGCGTTTAAGGAATTCATCCACTAGTTTATAGAGGTATACTTGGATGATTGGACATTATATAGTTTGTTAAAAGAACATGTAGAGGTCTTACAAATAATGTTAGAAATATGTAGGCAGTGCCATATATCACTAAACATAATTGAACGTATATTTAGAACACCGTTTGGGATACTATTGGGCCATATAGTATGGAAACAGGATTTACTAGTACATCTTGCAAAGATCGCAGTAATTGTTAACTTGCCACCACCAAAAATAGTCTATCAACTAAGAGTGACATTGGGACACATAGGGTACTATAGAAAGTTCATCAAAGTATACATGCAGATTACCATGCCAATGGAAAAAATGTTAAGAAAATACACAAAGTTTCAATGGAATGACGATTGTCAACATGGTCTGGATACACTGAAAGAAAATATGGTCACCGCACTAATACTAGTATTTCCAGAATGGGAGAATACATACCAAGTCCATGTAGATGCATCGACCATAGCACTTGGAGGTATATTGGTAGATCCAGGAGCGAGATATTTGGATAACCCTATAGCATTTGTGAGTAGAAAGTTATCATAATCAGAGCAGAACTATAACACTATAGAGAGGAAAGTCTTAGCTATGGTCTACGCACTACAAAAGTTCAGACATTAATTATTGGGAAAACACTTTAAGATGTTCACAGATCACTTAACCCTGAAATACCTAGTCAACAAGCCAGTGTTGAGGGGGATAATCTGTCGTTGGTTACTATTGTTTCAAGAATTTGACTTTGAAGTAATAGTCAAGCCAGGAAAATTGAATGCAGGACCTAACCAGCTGTCACGGGTCACAAATGGAGAAGAACATATGAATTTAGAAGACATCTTCTCGGATGCAACATTATTTTCAATACAAATCGCTGATGAATACTTTGCAGATATCATTCAGTACTTAAGAACAAGTACTACACCACAAGAATATAACACTGCATAGAAGAAAAACCTAGTAGTCGGGGCTACAGACTATCAACTGATTGCAGGACACTTATACAAAATGGGCGCAGATAGCATATTGTGAAGATATGCATTAGAACACAAAAGACCAAGAGTTTTAATAGAAGACCATGAGGGAATAGCAGGAGGACATTCGCAGGAAAAGCTATTGCACATAAGGTATTGTGCACAGGACTATGGTGGCTGATCATTCATAGAGATTTGAAGGAGTACTGTCAGAGATGCGACATCTGTCAAAGGGTTGGTAAACCCAAGAGAAGGGACGAGTTTCCACTACGACCACAGGAAACATTGAAGGCATTCGATAAATGGGAAATAGACTTTGTGGGACCAATCAACCCACCAACAAAAAGAACAAGATCAAGCTACATCATCATCATGATGGAGTACCTAACAAGATGGGCGGAAGTAGCACCAATGAAGGATTGCATCACAAAAAGAACAAAAAACTTTTTATTTGAACAAGTAATCACTAGATTTAGATTGCCAAGAGTTTTGATGAGTGACCAAGAAACTCACTTCATTAACATCTCTATCAACACCATGAATGAATAGTTTGAATATTTTTAAGTCTATCACCATAAGAGCACACCATATCACCCACAGGAAAATGACACAGTAGAAGCATTTAACAAAATCCTTGAGAATGCACTTACAAAGATATGTAATGTCAATAGGGATAATTGGGACCTCAAAGTACTAGAATTATTATGGGCCCACAGGACTACATGCAAGAAGCTGACAGGGCACACGCCATTCAAACTGGTATACAACCAAGAAGCAGTGGTGCCATTAAAATTTCTTGTACTTAGTTTGCGCGTACCGACAATTACACACATGAAAGAACAAGGCACAATACAGGAGAGACTAGATCAACTAATGACCATGGAGGAAGACTGGATCTTAGGAGGGTTCCACGAACAAGTTTAGAAATCAAGGGAAAAAGCTTGGCATGATAGACACATCAAGAAGAAAACTTTCAAGAAAGGATATTTAGTGTTGATGTATGACAACAAATCCATCCAACACCCAGGAAAACCTAGAATGCACTGGTTAGGACCATACAAAGTAAATAATGTCACAGATGGGGGATCTGTATAGTTGAGAGACTTAGTTGGTGCATAACTCAAAGGGATGATCAATGGGAGTTGACTGAAGCTGTACAAGGATAGTTGACCACCCACAACTTGAAAAGTCATCACACAGTAAAAAAATAAAATAAAAACAAGATATCAAATGATACCAACAGAAGTACAGTGTGATGAAAGGAGAAGGAACACACACACTCAAGAACACAAACTCAGCGAGGACAAGGCCAATGGTTATTTCAAAAGTAGAAACAAGCGGGAAAAGGAAAGATGACAAAAGAAGTACGAAACGAAGGAGTTACACATAATTGAATGCCAGAAAGGACTGACGAGATGTCGCATTAATCGCACCAACTAGAGACGATGAGGGAGAGTAATGGAAAGTATGAAGGAACTGGAGGTTCATTGAATTCATAATAAAGTTAGTGTCTTCGACAAGTTTCACGCAATTCCCATACAAATCATGGACTCAAGAGTAAATAGTTTATTGCGAGACTTGAGAAGAAACAAAGAGCGAGAGCACATACAGAGCATAGAGAAAAGTTCACAGAGGGTGCAAAAGCTATGAAGTATAGTGAGAAATTGAAATTCCCCATTATGGCACCACCAAAACAAATAGAGGTGACATAGATTGCCTGACACTCCAAAATTAGAGCCAGGTCATAGGAAAAATGACAGGAAGGAAAACATGAGCCGCCAGAGGTCGTTAATGTCGATAAAATCTCATCACCAGATAAAACACCACTGAACCCCATACCCGTGGTAGAAGAAACCCAAAATCCAACACCTAAGGGCACAAATGTGGATATGGAGACAGAAGGACAAGAGAAACAGAACCAGGGCACAAGAACCCCGAAGGAGGTGCAACCATAGAAACCTGAAGCATCTCTAATAGTCAATGGGACAACGATGAATCAAGAACCAACAGTCGAGCCAGACGAGTCTCAAACAACTGTGTCATACCACACATAGGAAGGAACAATGGAAGATGTCATGGGCTATCTAGATTTTTTTCTGAAGTACAAATGATGGTGGTTGAAACCTCGAGCCAGCCATTACCAAAAAAAGACAAGCAGCAGGTACCTAGGTCACCGTACAAGCAACCCATCGTAGCTCTTGTTTCTCCATGTATACTGGATGGGGTATGGGTGAAATCAGACTTGTTGGGTCATGTCGAGAAGATAATATACTCATACCATGATGTAATGGAGACACACAAGTTTTTGGAGTTCGCGAATAAAGTATACTTACATATTGTGGGCATGAACATAGTTGGGGAAACAATTGATGAACCACTCCAGTGGGAAACAAGATTGGAAAAAATGAGGATTTTAGGTTTTTAGATATACAATGCTTTGGCAGAGGACAATACACAAAAAATTTCATTAAAAAACTGATGGCAGTCACACATGGTAGGTATATATGGTTGGACAAGCTCGTCTCGATAGACGTGGATCTCATTGTGCACATTACAGGGCTACCATCCTGGGGCATGGATCCCATGCAATTTCTCGATGAGAAGACAAAGAAGAAATCACTTGCAAAAGAGATGAAAAATAAATACAACATTGACAGGGGGATGCGAGGAATCATTATCAAGAGGATCAATGATGCCGCAAGACAAATGGCCACAAAAATCTTAGCATGCAAGATGCTAAGAAAATGCCATAGGGAGGAAGTTTCGGCTGGGGTTGTCACAGTTGCAACACAATGCATTAAGGGCACCATAGTTAGTTGGGGACCTGGTGTAGACCTCCGTCCCTCAGGCCAAGATCCGCACAGGATCTTCTCTAAGTTACAAAAAGGGTTAATCGAACTCCTTGTGTAAACCCACAAAGGATTTCGGGTCTCACAAGTTGGGCACTTCAAATGCAATGCCACAGGTCTTGGAAATATCTGAAATGAGAAATTGCAAATGGGCTTAAGGTGTAAGCCCCTTCTTCATCCCCTTTCCAATGTGACCATAGCCAAGCCTTAATGCAAGAAACTTTCGCAACTCGCAAGTTCGCAATTTGGAGCGCCAACCTCTCGTTCTCTTCCCTTACGAATTCCTGAAATGTGAAATGTCAATGAAGGTTGACTCCACCCAAAGAGACAGGCACATGCCACTTGTCACCTCGACTTACTCCGCTTTCAGAGTGGGTCCTTGTCACTTGTTCGCACGAGTCTTCGACTTTCGCAACTTGAGAGAACAATGAACAATCATTCCTCTTCCTCTATGGATCCCCGACTTTGAAATCATGCCTTCAACGAGATCGACGACTGTGTGCCTCCCTCGATCTAACGAACCTCATTGTATTGGGATTTCACAACCCAAGAGTTCGTAACTCTTGAGTCCAACCTTGAACTACTCCACTTCTAGTCCCCGATATGGCGAATTCACATACGAGATCAACGGTCCTCATTGATCTGGATCTAATGGTCACTACTCCTCCTAAGCTTATGGGTGTTGAAAGACTCTCAGTCTTAATCCCTCTATTGGTCTATCAGATCCAATGGTCCATGAAACTTCGACACTTCCTCCTGAAGCGATTCCACCATCTGTTTTAACTTCTCTTGGACTTCTGCCAAATGACTTGGCATCCTTCCTCCTGAACTTGACCTTTGTGAGATGATTTTGACCTTTGTCTTTATTCGAACCCTTCGAAGTTTCTATCTTTTCTGAGATTTCACTTATGAAATCTAGGATTCCAAAAGGGTCCCTACATGCACTCGCAGAAAATTTTCAAATAACCTCAGGTTATTTGGGTCTTCGGCTCTGTGCACTCCTTGGAACAAATAATTATTAAACTCCTCTATGAGTTTGAATAAATTCGTTCCCTTCTCCCAGCATGTGCACACCTTGAAGGGCTCTGTGCTCTGCTAGCACTCTTGCCTGTGAAGACATAATTTGAATCTCCTCTAAGAGTTCTAAGATGAAACTCAGAGCCTGGTCGGTGCACTCCTTCCGGACCCTCCACTGCACTCTTTGTAGGAGTTATCAGAAAGAGAAACAATTGAAACTCATTCTCCCCTTATCCAGAATTCGAACATTCAACGTAGAATTCTAGAGCATACACACACACATAACATTGACGAAAAATGCATACAGAGAGTGCAAACAAGCTTACAACATACCATTTAACAAGTGGTTCCAACAACCATAACAAACACACAGATTGGAATCAAAGATTTCTTCTATTAATTCCAATGCTCCTGTAAATGGCGAATAACAACTAAAAATGCATAAAATTCTTTGTTCTCCTCTGTTCATCTCTATATCTTACGAATTATGAATAATCATACAATGATACAAGGTGAGGGTGTCTATGACCCATTTTCCCTCCTACACTTCTAAAACTGTCTAATTTATCATTTAAATCTACCTAATTGCATTAAACACACATAAAATCCTATTACATCTGACAGAGAGGAACATATGCTCCAAAATCAGTTTGGATCTTCAAATATAAATGCAACAACACTTTCCTCCCATCCATTATATTAATGTTTCATATTTTGAAAAATTCACAACGTTTTCACAAAAACGTATTTAATTACATCTGCACGTCCAACTGTCTCCTTGGTTTTAGGCATACACTTGGGCTTTATATGATGCTCCTGTATCATATTCCCTCTCTTGAAAATTTTCATGAACTCATGTTCATGAGCTCTTGCACAGTCTGTCCATTCTTTTGAATTGTTTCTCCATTCTCCCAGCTAGCATATTTAACCAGATGTCCTTTCCACTTGACCAAGTATTCAAAATACTCTTTTCTCCCGGTCTTTCTGCTAATCCTCTTGTCAATTATGCTTTCCATCTGTGGCTTTTCAGCTATAGGCATTTGTTTTGTCCATTGAACCTTTTCTTCCTGTTCACCCTTCTCTCCTGCTTCTTCATCTCTATAAGGGTACAAATCTGCGACATTGAATATTGAAGAGATTCTGACACCATCGGGTAATTGAATATCATATGCGTTTGCCCCAAATTTCCTTATGACCTTGCATGGTCCAATTTTCTTCATCTTCATCTTCTTGTATGTTCCCCTTGGGAACCTTTCCTTCCTCAAATGTGCAAGGATAAAATCACCAACCTCAAATTGAAGTTCTCACCTGTGTTGATCTGCTCTATCCTTTTACTCTTGACTTGAAATCTAAAATCACTCCTTGATTCTGCTATGAAGCTCCTTCATTCCTTTTGTAAATTCCTCTGCACTAGCACTCCTGAATTCATCTTGTTCTGAATATTTCAATTCAAAGACTCCCCTTGGTTGCATTCCATATACAATTTTGGTATGGACTCTGCCTTGTGCTTCTATTGAGTGAATCATTGTAAGTGAATTCTGCCAGTGGTAGAATGTGATCCCATTAACTGTGGTTTTCAGTCACTAAGATCCTTAACAAATCTCCCAAGCTCCTGTTCACAACCTCTATCTGTCCATCTGTTTGAGGATGATATGTTGAGCTAGAAGACAAGTTTTTCCCATCTTCTTCCATAAGGTACTCTAGAAATGTCCCACGAACTTGGTATCTCGATCAGAAATGATACTCCTTGGCAAGCCATGAATTTTGACGACTTCTTTGAAAAACAAGTTCACAATATGAGTTGCGTCACTGGTTTTCTGGCATGGTATGAAATGTGCCATCTTTGAAAATCTGTCTACCACTACAAAGATTGAATCATATCCCCTTTGTGTCCTTGGCAGTCCTAATATGAAATCCATGCTCACTGCATCCCATGCCCTTTAGGGTATGGGTAATGGATGATACAACCCTGCATTATGCCTTTTTCCCTTCGTGTGTTGACAAATTCTACACTTTTCCACAAATTTCTTCACATTTGTCCTCATCCCTAGCCAGTAATATGAGCCATCCAACTTTGAGAACATTTTTTCATGACCAAAATGTCCGGCCAATCCTCTGTTGTGATTTTCCTTCAAAAAATTCTCCCTGATGGAGCATCTCAGAATACATAGTTGATTTCCCCTGAACAATAGTCCATCCTGGATCATGTACTATGTGTTGGAAGATTGGTTGTTGTCATTGATGTCAACCTTAGTCATGGGTTTTGGACTGCAATATTGATAAAGGTATTTGGACATGAAGGAAAATGAACATGCATATACAACACCCATGAATGGATAGTATACATCATGTTGTTTTTGGTGGTATGTGGCATGTCACGTGGATCCTCATGGTTGAGGAGAAATTAATTTTTGAAGATGACAAAGTGAATTGAAGAAGGAACTACATGTAGGCCCTAAAAATAATTACAAAATAATAAAGTTTCAGGTCGACCCTAATGTTAAAAGGAAGTGACATAAATGGTATAAATAAACATCATTATACATTCATTTGATACAAGTCGAATTTCAGAGGTAATAAGAAGAAAAGAAGGCTAGATTTCAAGGGAGGATGAAGTCTTTTGGTGATGTGTTCTAAGGTATGTTATTTTCAGGTCATCTTACCATTTTTGCTATAACGTTTTTTCTAGAACGATTTAGATGGTGAAATTTCTATGGTATTGAGAAGACATATCAAGGTACCTCTGGTAAAAATTTGTTCTCTTGATTCGCTATAATTATGGAGATACACTCTATGGAAGATAGGGTTTGTGACCAGTCCTGAAGCTAGTCAATAAAAAGGTGTTCTGGGTAAAATAGTCATAACTTTTT
>JZKD02S1651418.1:112801-128479 GCA_000966675.3 Picea glauca
TTCCACCCAACCATAGATACATAAAAACAAAGATTACTTGTCCTGATCACCCCCTATCTTGACCATGAATCCATAAGGGAAAATTGAGATCCAATCCTTATCCATAGAATATCTATACAATTCAAAAAAAAAAAAATTCCTAACATAGAATTTTTCACACAACAAATTATATTTCTCCAAAACAGAGTAAGAAACATCCTTCCTCCCACAAATGTTGTATTTATATTTTTTCGTTGCCTAGGACTTTTCTTCAATCCATTTCCCTCCTAGGAAATTCACAACTTTACAAATCCCTGATTTTTAGGGGCTTCCAGTGACAAAACTCCACTTGACATTTGTAAAAATAAGCTCTAAGTTAACTCAAACATGTTCCCCACTCATGGAGTCATAGTCAACTACTTTTAACTTGGTTGATCCACCTGTTTCCAACATTAATTTATTAAAAATATATGTATCATACATTTTTCCATCAAAAGAGGATAGTTGGAAAGTCAAACTCTTGCTCAACAGTCACAAATATAGTAAATAAATGTTTTAATAATAACCAATATGAATTTCCATAAATGAAAATTTATTTTCAAAGAAATAACATTAAAATAAAATAAAATATTTTAATTATTGAGGATGTCACATCCTCTCCCCCTTAAGTACAACATTGTCCTCAATGTTAGTCTTTCCCAAAATTCACCACTTTGAATAGAGTTGGATAAGCTTTCATCATTCCATCTTCCAGCTCCCAAGTAGCCTCCTCAGGGTTAAAGTGCTTCCATTGCACTTTTACCTGGACAATGGATCTATTTCGTACTATTGTTTCTTTCATGTCCAAAATGCATAGAGTTTATTTTTGGAACTCTCCTTTTGGTTCCACTTGCACCATGTTCCAATCAATGATGTGAGTGAAATCATGAATATATCATTTTAATAATGAAACATGAAAAACATTATGAACTTTTGAATTTGTAGGGATTGTTAGTTGGTATGCCATTGGTCTGGTTCGAGTTAAGAATTCAAATGGACCAAAACACCTTGGCACCAACTTCGAACCGTTCCCTAGTTTTAATGAGATCATTCTTTATTTGAATTTAAGGTATACATGTTCTCCAATGTTAAATTCTCGATGTCGTCTTTTTTAGATCTGCATAGATTTTCTATTGATCTTGCACAACCTTTAAATTTTGTTGTACCTTTTTGACCATTTGCTCCATTTCTTGGAGCATTTTTGTTCCAACCATGATTCTGTCAACTGGGTTATCCCAACTAATTCGAGTTTTTCATTTTATTGCATATAAAACTTCAAAGGGACTCAGTTTTGCTGACGCTTATAACATCCCTTTGGTTATGATAACAGGTGACACATAACAGGTAAATTATTTTTTTGTTATTTTTTTTTCAAAGCCTCAGGAAAAACATCACAATCTATAACAACAAGTTTGACACACCATCCAATACGCGAATGGAACATTATTAACACAAACGACATTCGTAACATAACACCGACACATTATTTCCATAATTAACGATGTACACCACGACGCATCATCACCAAAAATAACGACCCATAACCAGTGCATTCATACAATTGAACAAGTTCGCTAAAACATTGGGGATCAATAAACAAATGTAGACACATAAACACCTCACCCTACTCATCAATCCATCAATCACAATCCACAAATAACATGGTGCACGAGTAATCATGCACAGAACTCATCATAATCAATCAACTTCAAGGAACAAGAGCAATTATCAAATTATACACACATGACTTGAATAGGATTATGTTTGTCAAGAAAACATCATTTGTAGATAATTAAGTACAAATTATAAGGCACTATTGTATATCATAGATTAAAATTATAAAAAATGTTGTTGTCTAAAAATAATAAAAACATCAACAAAACCCAAGCTTTATGTGGAGTGGCATTTATTTTTAATGATAAAAGTATCACCGGAGGTTAGTAATTATTTAGCATTTACTCCTTAACTAAGGTAAAAGACGTTGCAGTGATATAGTGATACCAAGGGAGTTACAGTGATCAGATCCAGTATAATCGATTCAAGTGAAGCATGACCTAAAGAATATTCTATAAGAGTGTGATATAGATTCTCAACAACATAACCTGCTTCCATGGCTCAAAACAAGGTTCTCTTTAACATTTCTTGTCATAGTTGTTAGTGCTTGGAATGATTGATTTATAGTTATTTTAGTGTGATCATATTGTGAAATAGAATTTGTTTTTACAAGATTAGTTTGATTCTAAGTTTTAGGAGATTGTTAAATCTATTATATATGGGATATTATTTCCAACTAATTAACTTATATTTTGACGTGGTTGAGATATTCTTTCTCCATAATTGTTAATGTGCTAAAATAATAAATCTCTTAAATTTTTATGACTTGATTTACTTAAAAATATACACTTATTTGTTAATAATATAACAACCAACTCATCTCCCTTCTGTGAGTTCCATGTAATGAAATCGATTGAATATATCTGAAAATTATACAAAGTTACATGGGAGAATCAATTTTTAGTGTGATGTCTAATCCATTGATCATTAGATCTGTAAATTGATTGTTGAATCTTCAAATCTAAAAAAATGTAGATCTAGCTCTTAGTAGAACTAAAGAAACCATTCCTTAGTGCAACACTAATCCTTGAACATATTATTCCCAAAGGCGTTGCTTTCAAGTAAAGGTGTTGCATTTAAATAGCATTAATATGGTAAAAGGCGTTCCCATAATTTTTAAATAAAGGTGTTTCATTTAAATAACATTAATAATTATGGTATCGCCCAAAGGGGTTGGATCCAATGGTGGAAAACGAGGATTTTTTCACCATTGGGCAAGTTTCAATTCTCGTGAGGGATTTACCTGGAGCCATAGGGACCTTGAGGTAGTGGTCGAACATGTGGTTGCACCCAGAGATACTATAATAAATGGTATTGTGACCCATGCACACATAAGTGGATCAAATCCCACCCCCATGTCCTTCAACTTTGCAGTCCCCGAGGTATAGGACAGTCGATGACGGAGTGTGTTGTTAAGTCACTCTGTGATGTTAAAGTCACCAGTTCGAAACCTGCGGGGACAAAAAATCCAACCATGTTAAGGGTTGGTGTGGCTCAGGCCGGGTGCGATCCCCGGGTGATTTTGACGACTTAGATGCCCCTGAGTCGCGGTTTCTCAAGCCACAGGTTAATCGCAGGTCCTGCACAAATTAACAAACAAAAAAAAAAAACATTAATAATTATGGTATCAATATTTATCATTGATTCACTGTCTAACAATGTGATATATATATCGCTATCCATTAATACATATAAACCACTTTACAATACATTCAATACATATAACTCGCTAAACAATACATATCGATTGAATCACTCTACAGTACATATCCATTAAATCACTACAATACATATAAAATTGTTGTCATTACAACGCAACATGCAACAAAATCGTTGTCATACACAACATACAACGCTTGAAAAAAAATCATTTTCACACTTTGTACATATTAAATTCGCAGTCACACTCTGTTTACATTAAATTCATAGTCACACTCTATATACATTAAATTCGCAGTCACCATTATATGTAAATCGATGTCACTAAATATTAATTTCGCAGTCGTGCTATATGTATAAATTCGTTGTCAATCATATGTATAAACTCATTGTCTATTAATATTAGTGGGTAAAACGAATTGGACAAAAACGAAATGGGTAAAACAAATTGGGAAAAACAAATTTGGTAAAAAAAAAAAAAACGAATTCTTCAAAGATTAATCCTTCAATATTAATTACTCAAAGATTAATCATTCGACATTATTCTCAGTCCAACGCAGAGATGCTCATTCAACACATAGATTTTACCCAAAAAAAGAGACACAAAGATGCTCATTCAATGCAAAGTTTAAACATTCAGGGATTTAGTCATTCAAACGTAGAGTTTAAACACTCATGGATTAAGCATTCAAACATAGAGTTTAAACATTCTTGGATTGGTCATTCAAATCACAGAGTTAATCATTCACAAGATGTCACAAGGATTAAAGATCAATCTTAAAGGAAAAAACACAGAGATAAGTAAGGGATAGATAGTTGGGCAAACTTTATCCTTCACTTATTATCCATGCACAGGAAAACAGGGCATTTGAATCTATATGTCTTTAAACACCGTAGTGACGATCGTCGATTCAGATCTTGAGTCCTTAGGAACAAGATAATAACTTAAGGGATAAGGGACATAAGATAAAAACACAATTTTTCTTCATATTAATCAATAAAAAAAAACACAGAGAAGTAATTGCAATCATAGGTTGGGTTCACCATGGGAAATCAATTCAAAATACAACCATCATAAGGATGGGATGACTTAAAGCTCCTTGATCATAAAACGTTGGGATCATCAAGACAAATTGTTGAAGATAAAAATGAAATATCTATATAATGTTACACTGAATAAAACATAATCTTTAACACAATAGAAGTACATTACTGAAGGTGCAAGACAAATATTTAAACTACCATTCAATACAAATATACACATGCGTACCGTAACCAAATGTGAAATCTTTGAGTCATTTTCCCACGCGCGCTCCCTCCAACTCCTTCTTGCCGACTAATGTGACCTCATCAGTACCTCCCAGACAATTCTAGGGGTACTCTTCTTCCACCTAAGCCCCCCGAGCCACAAAGAGGCCGCGCTCACCATACCAGAGAATGCTAGCACCCATCTCGCCTCTCAAGGTCAAGATACCACTCGTTACCTGAACTGGGTATCCTAACTCCCACAAGAGAAAGTTCAGTCAAGATAAAATTTCAGTAGTGTAACGTTACGCAAAAATAAGAGATCAATACTCCTCCTCCAACATCCTTTTTATATAGTTTTCAAGTAATTATTTTCCCAATTTCTCATTAAATTATTTTTTGATTAAATTAATTTTGAAAAACCTCGCCCATACACATGTCGCTCGATCCCCTAGTTGCACCCTAAAATCAATTTTATTAATTAATTAAATATTCATATTTCCCTCATCTACCTAAGAGCACTCCTAAAAACGCTCCTCGGTGTCCCAAAATTCCCTTACACTTCTTAAATGACTTACGCCTTACTTAATTCGTAGTTGAGTTCATAATTAGAAAGCTCCAAAGGCAAGACTCCTTACCAAGTTAGACATTGTGCTTTTTCTTTATGTTTCCCCTTTTCTTTAAGTTTCCCTTTTTCTTTAACTTTCCTATTTATTTTAAGTTTCCTATTTCTTTTAAGTTTCCCCCTTTTTCCTTTTTAACTAAAAAAAATCAATTTAGCAAGTGTAGATAAAACACCCATTTACCCTTTTTTCTTTTTAATTAAAAATTAATTTAGCAAGTGTAGATAAAAACAACCATTACCCCTTTGTTTTTAAAATTTAATCCACCATAACAATTTTGACTTTAATAAATAACTTGAAACAACCATTACCCCCTTTTTTTTATAAATTTAATCCACCATAATAATTTTGACTTTAATAAATAAGTTGGAATTTCTTACCCCCCTTCCTGTTACATGTTTATTTATTATTTTTTTTTTCCACATGTTCTGATGCAGGAGCATCTCTCCACATCAACCATCCATCTAGCCAACCATGTTAGCGCGTGCATTCAAGGCTGAAGAGAGGCCCAACCCTCATCTTCAATTTTGTAATTGAATATAAATTAAATGGTGTAGGTTGTTGAGCCATAGAGCCCTGCTTTTGTGCAGGCATAGAGTAGATAGGCTTTAAATGTTTGTAAGGCTGAGATCTAGATCCGGATGCTGGACTAGACAACCCATTCAATGTAATTGAATAGGGTAGGTAGATTGGAGGGAAGAGCTAGAAGAGCCCCTCATGTAAAATATCAATTTCGATCTCATTTTGAAAAAAAGTGTGAGTTGTATAGTGGGAGAGATAGTTGTAAGAGAAGAGAGCAGAAGGGAAGAGTCGAGACCTTGTTACAGGCCGTGCTCAGGAACACCTTGTATAAACAAGCATTTTCCATTTAATATAAATAGAAGTAGTTTTACCTGCATGTATTTATGTGTTATGTGGATGTCTGTGAGCATTCTTTATATGCTGTGAATGTATGTTATGTTTATGCATTTGGAGGAGTCATTTGGTTTCAGACTTGAGAGGTCTTTGAGGCTTCACACCAAGAGGGTGTGACAGAACGCTGCGGGTTCTGATAGTCGTGCACAGAGGATGCATTTCTAAACTCTGCAGAGTCAGATAGAGGCATGTCAGGTGGGCACAGAAGTTGAAATCAACAACTCAGAGGAAGGCCTGTGAGGTTACTGAATATCTCAGGAGGCAAGGTTGTGTAGGGAGAACACAGGTCCAGACAGAAACTTTGAGAATTTATGTAAAGCTCTGCCAGGTGGGCATTGAGCCAGTGCAAGGAGTCCATAGAGGATGAACTCTGGTGTGAGTTCTTAAGAAGTCAGAATCACTGAGGATTCTTGACACTCTGCCAACTGTGCATTGAGCATATGCACAGTGATGCATTGAGAAGAAATCTGCTGTGAGTTCAAGGAGAACCAGAATCACTGAGGATTATGAGAGCTCTGCCAAGTGGGCATTGAGCAGGTGCATAGGTGCACAAAAGAGTACAAAACTATTGGATGTTCTGTGAGAAGATACTCTACCAGGAGGGCATTGAGACAGTGTGCAGACAGGCACAGGAGAAGAGAACTCTTTGAGTTCTGTAATTTGAAGGAAGAGTCCACTGAGGGATCTTCACAGGGTTGCTGAATACCCCGCAGACTCAACAAGAGGTTGCTTGAGCAGAAGGATAGCTAGGAGGGCATCCAATTTCTCCATCTGTGGGATAAAGAAGAAGGATTTATTTTCTTTGAAAACTGAGTGTTTGAGAAGCTCAGGAGAGATAACAATTTGTGTACGTGAAGACTCTGCAGAGGTACAAAACTCAAAGAATCCGTGGGGATTCAAGGATAAGCTCAGGAGGAGTAGTGATTTCAATGGATGGAGCTATAGCTGCAAGGAACACAGAGGTCAAAGACCTCTTTGGAGAGTTTAGAGTTCCCAAAGCTCAGGAGGGACCGTGTTTTCATATACGCGAGGGGGAACTCAAATTAAAGGAGTTCGTAGAGGAGAAAGAAGGAAAAGGTTGAGGCCTTTGAGAAGTTGGAATTCTTCCAATTCTGGGAAGAAATGCGCTAAATCTTAGGAGGGAGCACAGTAGCCGTCCGATCAAACTGTAGAGAGATCTCGACCGTTGAAGATTTCCACGTCCAGGAGGGAGCAAGAGGAGCACACAGAAGAGGAGATCGTGAGCCATTGGATCTCACTCAGATACCCATCAACCGTTGGATTGGGTGAATATGAGCGGAGTTTATTCTCTGGAGTGTGCGTAGAAGAAGGGATCTGGACCGTTGGATCTTGATCCAAATACCCGTCAGCCGTCGGATCTGACAGGAGTTGCATGGGGGTTAAACCCTCACAGGCAAAGAAAAGGTACCGAAAGATTTGGCTCATCGGAATATCAGCCATCAGGATATCGGGAATCTCTATGACAGGAGATCGAGAATTTCCATGGTGAAAATCCTGGAATCAATCTGGATCGTCCATCTATTGACGACACAGGGCAGGAATCGAGAACCCGTCAGTATTTTGGCTACCGGGGTTTTGAGTTGACAAAGAAATTGTGTCAACGGGGAATCGCAAGTCATGAAATCTCGATATTTAATCAGGACCATCCATCTTGAGGGGGATGCATGGTGAAGATCTAAGATCTCGAGAAAATTCCCGAAAGGGAATACTCCATCGGAGTTTCGGGACTCGACAAATCGAAAGTTCTGTGGACAAGAGATCGGGTAAATACATGGGGAAAACCTAGGAATCGATCTAAGTTTTCCATCAGTTGGGACACGTGGATGAGATCGGGAGCCCATCGACATTTCGAAGATCGAAGGGACAAGATGTCGGAGCATTTCAGCAGCAAAAACTATGAAATCGCGAGAAGTGATCATGACCGTCCATCTTAGGAGGATGTGTGGTGGAGATCTAAGCATTCGGGAAATTTCCCGAAAGGAAAGTCATCCATCGACATTACGGGAATCGGGAAATCGGGAATCCCATGGATAGGAAGTCCATACATTTCGGGAATACGAAGTCCGAAACCCCGACAAAGTGAAAAGCTCCATTGTGGGGCCAACTGGCGTCATATCAGGATATCGAGGATTTCAAGGACAAAGTGTCCATGCATTTCGGCATAAAAAAGCCCGAAACCACGAAAAGAGATAAGGCCATGGTCTTATAAGGATTGTTCACATGGATTACTACATATCCAGGAGGGGCTAAGGCAAGAAAGGCCATATCGAGAAATCGGGATCTGGAGGATCGGGAATCCTAAGGACATATGCGTTTCGGCATCTGAAAGCCCGAAAGCCCGAAAGGGACTGTGGTCATATAGGGGAGGTCATATGGGCCAAAGTTATATCCCAGGGGCTAAAATATGTTAAAGCATTTCGGTGAATCAACAAATCGAAGTTCGATAAATCAAGAGGACAAGAGATTCTCGTCATCGGGAAAGAAGAAACCCAAAAGCCCGAAATCACATTTCCTGTGGGGAAATTGTTCATAGTCATGTTAGGGCCGTGAGGGAAAAGGAAGGACCTGTGGATGGATATTTTAACAGAGATTCCAGTAGGGAATCAAAAGAGCTAATTCATCTCGGGGAAGAGATTGAATGATCCTTAAGACCGGGAGGTCAGCGCAGAGGCCTTTGCCGAGGCAGAGGTGGCGAACTGCGTCAGGTTTGGTATCAGAGCCTGATTCTTGTCTGTATATTTCAGGCGAGGGATTCATAAGAGATAAAGATCCCTCTGATACATTGCATCAGTTGGGTATCAGAACAAAGGAAGACAGAGTGTCAAAGACTCTGTAGTGGTTGTTTGCAGGTAGGAAACAATCCAGAAGACAGTCAGGAGGACTGTAGGAGAAGCGGGAGCACTCAGGTTTGTAGCGGTGAGCAACCGATTTTCCAAGAGGGAAGACAGAGACAACAACATGGCTACTAAAGGCCATAGGTATGATGAGAGGAGAAGCCCAGAGCTGATGAGCATAGTCGAAAGGGGAAAAGAACTTGCCGACATCAGGGCAAGAATGGAAGAGCTTGAACTGCGGATGCAGAAAAATACCAAGCCGAGATGGGTATATGAATGGCCCATGAGGAAGGCAAAAGTAAAATGGCCAGTCAAGGATTTGATGGCTAGAAGACAACACAGTTTGTTAAGAGGATGGTTGAGGCATGCTGAAAACCTCGACGGACCTGAGGAGATGGTTCAGATATGTGAACCGGAGACTGGGAGAGATCTCAGTGAATTGGGATCGACTGAAGATCTCAAGCACTGCTAGGTGGGCAGAGAGGAAATTCCAGTTTTCCAGGTGGGAAATGAGTTGAGATCATTACGGGATCTCCGATAATTTCATGAAGACAGCCAAGGAATTTCACATTGCCAACTAGGCAATGAAATGAGGTTGTTGTGGGATCTTGAATACTGCTAGGAGGGCAGTGGAAGCATCTCAAATTGGCAGGTGGGAAGAGATAAGAATACGAGACTGTATGAAGGTATCATGGACTCATAGGCAAGTTCAATTCAGCAAGGGGTGTTGATGAAGATGGGATCGGTTGATCTCATAGTCTGCCAGGGAAGCAGCAGGAAAATCCGATATTTCCAGGTGGCCAGGGATGAACAGATGAGACTATCTTAGAGTCTCATAAACTCAGAGGTGAGTTTGGATCAATAGGTGCAGCTGAAAAAAGAGGAATATTGGAGAAATATTCTAATGATTGGGGGAATTGAAATACCCCTACCACTTAGCTCAGAGGAGGCAGAAGTCTATGTTGCAGATGAAGCAGCAACAGAAGAAAGAACAGTCAGCTATGACTGTTGGGGAAGAAAAATTGGAGCAGGTGTTTGAGACTGCCCAAGTAGAATAAGAAGAGGATGATGAGCATTCCGAGGAATGGCTCAATATTTTCATCCAGGAGACTGAAAAGACTGCAACATGGGAGTTTTCAGAAGATGAAGAAGAAGAAGAGGCAGACAACATTTTTTTTGCTGATCTGTGGGAATAGATAGAAGCCCCAGAGAGAAGGGTGAAGGTGCAGAGTAGGCACATCCAACAAGTGAGGTTGGAAGCAGATGATGAAGAAGGCATGGGATATCATAGTGATCTACCCATGTGCAGAAATTTTTTTCAGCTGAGGAGACTGCATGAGCAGAGCCAACCATTAGAGTAGCTGGATAAAGTGATCGACATGATCAGAGAGCTAATGATCCGGTCAGCAAAAACTGTCAGCAAGGAGAGGCTGAGCAGAAAGAGGGAAGGAAGCAGCAGCAGCAACACAGAAGCAGCAGCAACAACAGGAAGATGGAGCAGATGAATAGCTCCAGAGAATGATTTGGGATCCGGGAGGATTTCAACAGTTGAGATGGGAAGCTCATGAGCAGGAGATCATGATTTTGTAGTTGAGGAGTATGATGCAGGAGCATCTCTCCATGTCAGCCAGCCATCCAGCCAACCATGTCAGTGTGTGCATTCAAGGCTAAAGAGAGGTGCAACCCTCATCTTCAATTTTTGTAATTGAATGTAAATTAAATGATGTAGGTTGTTGAGCCATAGAGCCATGCTTTTATGTAGACAAAGAGTAGATAAGCTTTAAATGTTTGTAAGGCTGAGATCTAGATCTAGATGCTGGACTAGATAGCCCATTCAATGTAATTGAATAGGGTAGGTAGATTGGAGGGAAGAGCTCGAAGAACCCCTCATGTAAAAGATCAATTTCGATCTCATTTTGAAAAAAAGTGTGAGTTGTATAGTGGGAGATATAGTTGTAAGAGAAGAGAGAAGAAGGGAAAAGACGAGGCCTTGTCACATGCCGTGCTCAGGAACACCTTGTACAAACAGGCATTTTCCATTTAATATAAATAGAAGCAATTTTTCCTACATGTATTTCTGTGTTATGTGGATGTCTGTGAGTGTTCTTTATATGCTGTGAATGTATGTTATGTTTATGCATTTGCAGGAGTCGTTTGGTTTCATACATGAGAGGTCTTTGAGGCTTCACACCAGGAGGGTGTGACAGAACACTACAGGTTCTGATAGCCATGCATAGAGGATGCATTTCTGAACTCTGCGGAGTCAGATAGAGTTGTGCTAAGTGGGCACAGAAGTTGAAATCAACAACTCAGAGGAAGACCTGTGAGGTTATTGAATACCTCAGGAGGCAAGGCTATGTAGGGAGAACACAAGTCTAGACAGAAACTGTGAGAATTTCTGTAAAGCTCTGCTAGATGGGCATTGCGCCAGTGCAAGGAGTGCATAGAGGAAGAACTCTACTGTGAGTTATTAAGAAGTCAGAATCACTAGGGATTCTTGACACTCTACCAAGTGGGCATTGAGCATATGCACAATGATGCATTGAGAAGAACTCTGCTATGAGTTCAAGGAGAACCAGAATCACTGAGGATTCTGAGAGCTCTGCCAAGTGGGCATTGAGCAGGTGCATAGGTGCACAGAAGAGTACAAAACTGTTGAATGTTCTATGAGAAGATACTCTTCCAGGAGGGCATTGAGATAGTGTGTAGACAGGCATAGGAGAAGAGAACTCTTTGAGTTATGTAATTTGAAGGAAGAGTCCACTGAGGGATCTTCACAGGGTTGTTAAATACCCTGTCGACTCAACAAGAGGTTTCTTGAGCAGAAGGATAGCCAGGAGGGCATCCAATTTCTCCATCTGTGGGAGAAAGAAGAAGGATTTATTTCCTTAGAAAAATGAGTGTTTGAGAAGCTCAGGAGAGATAGCACTTTGTGTGCGTGAAGGCTCTACAGAGGCGCAGAAGTCAAAGAATCCCTTGGGGATTCAAGGATAAGCTTAGTTGGAGTAGTGCTTTCAACGCACGAAGCTATAGTTGCAAGGAACACAGAGGTCAAAGAACTCTTTGGAGAGTTCATAGTTCTCAAAGCTCAGGAGGGACAACGTTTTCATATACGTGAGGGGGAACTCAAAGTAAAGGAGTTCGTAGAGGAGAAAGAAGGAAAAGGTTGAGGCCTTTGAGAAGTTGGAATTCTTCCAAGTCTGGGAAGAAACATGTTGAAGCTCAGGAGGGAGCACAATAGTCGTCTGATCAGACTGTAGAGAGATCTAGACCGTTGAATATTTCCACGTCCAGCAGGGAGCAGGAGGAGCACACAGAAGAGGAGATCGTGAGCCATTGGATCTCACTCAGATACCCGCCAACCATTGGATCTGGTGAAGACGCGCAGAGTTTATTCTCTAGAGTGTGTGTAGAAGAACGGATCTAGACCGTTGGATATTGATCCAAATACCCGTCAGCCGTCGGATCTAACAAGAGTTGCATGGGGGTTAAACCCTCGCAGGAAGAGAAAAGGTATCGAAAGAGTTGGCTCATCGAAATATCAACCATCGGGATATCGGGAATCTTGATCATAGGAGATCGGGAATTTCCATGGTGAAAATCCCGGAATCAATCTGGGTCGTCCATCTATTGAGGACACATGGCAGGAATCGAGAACCCGTCGGTATTTCAGCTATCGGGGTTTTGAGTTGATAGAGAAATTGTGTCAACGGGGAATCCCAAGTCGCGAAATCCCGAGAGTTAATCAATACCATCCATATTGAGGGGGACGTGTGGTGAATATCTAAGATCTCCGGAAAATTCCTAAAAGGGAAGACTCCATCAGAGTTTCGGGACTCGGAAAATTGGAAGTTCTGTGGACAAGAGATCGGGTAAATCCATGGGGAAAACCCCGGAATCGATCTGAGTCATCCATAAGTTGGGACATGTGGCCGAGATCGGGAGCCCATCGACATTTTGGAGATCGAAGGGACAAGATATCGGAGCATTTCAGTAGCGGAAACTCTGAAATCGCAAGAAGCGATCAGGACCGTCCATCTTAGGAGGACGTGTGGTGGTGATCTAAGCATTCAGGAAATTTCTCGAAAGGAAAGTCGTCCATCGGCATTACGGGAATTGGGAAATTGGGAATCCCGTGCACAAGAAGTCCATACATTTCGGGAATACGAAGTCCGAAACCCCGACAAAGTGAAAAGCTCCATTGTGGGGCTAGTTGACGTCATATTGGGATATCGGGGATTTCGAGGACAAAGTGTCCATGCATTTCAGCATAAGAAAGCCCGAAACCCCAAAAAGAGATAAGGCCATGGTCTTATGAGGATTGGTCATATGGATTAGGGCATAGCCAGGAGGGGCTAAGGCGAGAAAGGTCATATCGGGAAATCGAGATCCGGAGGATCGGGAATTGTCAGGACATATGCGTTTCCGCATTTGAAAGCCCGAAACCCCGAAAGGGACTGTGGTCATACAGGGGAGGTCATATGGGCCAAAGGTCTAGCCCAGGGGCTAAAATATGTTAAAGTGTTTCGGCGAATCAACAAATCAGAGTTCGGAAAATCAAGAGGAAAAGAGATTCTCATCATCGAGAAACAAGAAACCCAGAAGCCCGAAATCACATTTCCTATGGGGAAATTGTTCATGGTCGTGTTGGGGCCGTGAGGGAAAAGGAAGGATCTGTGGATCGAGATTTTAATAGAGATTCCAGTAGGGAATCAAAAGAGCTAATTCTGCTCGGGGAAGAGATTGAACGATCCTTAAGACCAAGAGGTCAGCGCAGAGGCCTTTGCCGAGGCAGAGGTGGCAGCCTCCATCATGTTTTACTTATACCTAGGTTTTAAATTCACTAGTCTGGGCCACATTTTTAAGGGAATTTTTTTTTTAAACTTTACTTATCATATAATTCATTTTAAGGCCGACTAGGTTTATTCACTTACCAGATAAAATTAGGACGTGCCCTTCAAGATGCACTACGTTCTCCAAGGGTGTCACTCGCCTCTTTCTATTTTCCTTGCGCGAAGTGCCTTTCAAGACGCACTACATGCTCCAAGGGTGCCACTCGCCTCTTTCCATTTTCCTTGCGCGACATTCCCTTCAAGATGCACCATGTGATCCAAGGGTGCCACTCACCTCTTGATTGAATTTGGTAGATGTTAAACCCCTGGAGTCAATACTCCGCCAGGTGATATTGTGGGAGACTAAGGGCCTCTAAGGAATAAGGCCCCTACCTTATTGCACACCCCTTAAAATCATCGTGAGTGACCATAACAATCTTCCCTCACGACATCGTGGGTCTTCTCAAACTAGGTAATCTATAACCTACAATTTGAGCAATGGCGGGAGTGCTAGTAGGCTTTGTTAGGGCTGCTGCCACACCTCTCCATCAAATTATTTGGTTGTCATGGGTGACCCCTCTACTCCACATGTGAGTCTATTCGGCAAGCTATTGTTAGGCTACATCCATCAACGAATCATGTCAACAATAATAGTCAATGATCATAACATCTAATCATATGTATATATGTCGCATCAACAAAATTCAAACCCTAATTGTCCACTCCCTGACTCAATCAGGAGTCCAAGGGGTTTCATCGATACCTCTGCATCCTCAATGTACAGATAACTACACACTCAAGAGAACCCAGTCAATAACACATGTCTGTGTAAATACACAAACATAACCTATCATCAAATCCATAATATCTCATAATCATTATCAAAACAACCAATAGTATAATAACCTGGATCACTTGAACGCAAGTGTCCTCAAAGAATAAGTTCGCTCAGCGTGCGCAAGAGCGGGATGTTACAACGCTTGATAACAGTTATTGTATGTGAATTCGACTAAGTGTATATATTCTTCTCACTTAGTCAGTGTTGTTCTTATGTACATTCGTAACATATCTTCGATAATTTGATTTGCATGTTTTGTTTTCCCATCCGTTTGTGGATGATAACTTGTGTTGAAATTCAAGTTAGTACCCAAACCTACAAACATTTTTTTCCAAAAACTTGATGTAAATTTGACATCTCTATCTGAATCACCATTTTAGGAATTCCATGCAATCTAAATATTTCTTTCATAAAAAAATTAGTGATATTAATAGTCTTGTAGGTATATTTCACACGTATGAAGTGAGAAAACTTACTCAATTTATCGATTACTACCATGAATGAATCATTCTGTCTTTGAATTTTTGGCAAATCTGTAATGAAGTCCTTCGAAAGAGTTTCTCATTTCCATTCCGTTATAGGTAAAGGTTGCAATAGACCTGTTGGATGTTGATGTTCATATTTTACCTGTGGACAATATAAGCATTTAGATAGATATTCAGCTATCTCAGATTTCATATTAGGCCAATACAACTATTTTCTTTGGTTTGTTATCATTTTTTGATATCCTGGATGACTGGAATATGGATTTGTATGAAACTCATTCAATATTATCAACTTCAAATCAACAGAATTTGGTATATAAAATATTTTTTTGAAACTTAATAGTCCATTCTTGTCATTACTGAAATCTGTATTATTCAAATTCCTTTCATTTTTATGCAATTGATATGTTTTTTTTTTGTATTCTGCATCGTTTTTACTTGCAAATTTAATTCTTTCCTCAATATCACTTTTTTTTTTTTGCTGATGATGACTTCATATAATTCATGTTTCCTTCGACTTAGTGCATCTGTGACTTTATTCTCTTTTCCTTTTATGTTTCTCACCTTGAAATAAAACTCACTTAGAAAGGCTAT
>JZKD02S1651429.1:3969-16082 GCA_000966675.3 Picea glauca
TGTTCATTGTGGTGATGACTTGTTGATGATATATTGCTGATATATGTTGCTGATATGTGCTCACATATAACTGGTTATAAATGACAACAATGGGTAATGAATAAATGTTGAATGCGAATTGATGAGTTTTTGTGCAAGAGGGAAGTTTTGGAAAAAGAGCCCCACACTCATTCACCCCCCCCTCTAAGTGTGGTAGGTGTGTCCAACATGTCTAAGGGTTCATAATTGAGTCTCCGAGGTGTAGGACAGTCGGTGATGGAGTGTGTTGTTAAAGAACTCTGTGATGTTAAAGTCACTGGTTCGAAACTGTGGGGATAAAAAATCTAGCCATGTTAAGGGTTGGTGTGGCTCAGGCCGGGTGTGATTCCCGAGTGATTTTGATGGCTTAGATGTCCCTGATTCATGGTTTCTCAGTGATAGGCTAGTCCCACAGGTCATGGACAAACTAGCAAAAAAAAAAAGGGTTCATAAAAGAAGTTTACTCACACAAATTAAGAAATTAAAGAGTGATAAGAAATTGCTACAAAACAAGTTAGATCAACTTATCAACAAAGAATCATTGGTTGATAAAGAGACAATTATTGAACCTATGGAACTAGAGAAGTCTTCATATGTAAACAACACAGTTAAGGATAAAGGAATCAATACATAGCTAGTCAACCTTACAATTCAAAAGGATGAAAATCCAATTAATGTGAATAGGTCTTCAAATGTCGAAGTAAAAACAAGCCAGGGGTGCGAAGAAGACTCAATTCCAAAAGTTAATCAAGAAAAAGATACAATTATAATAAGTAAAGATCAATTTGAAAGGATTCCTTATTGACATCCTAATCACAAAAGTCGATACTTAATCCAATAAATGTATCAATAGAAACAAATGACTGATATTCCAAAGAATATTGCTGCCACTACAAGTGGTGATCAAAGTAGAAGCTATCAGGGGAGTCAAAATACATTAAGTTTTTTAAAAGAACCCTATAAATGCACAATTTCATAGAAGATCAAATTAGGGTGGGAAAACTCATTTACAATTCAATGGTTCTACTCAATGATTAAAGGATTGTATCATCTTAGGTCCTCAATGATCACTAACTCAAGAATGAAGAATCAAGAGACAATATTACAAGCCAAAGAAATAGATAAGCATTTTATAACTATGCTTTGAGGACAAAGAATTTTTAAGGGGGAAGACTTGTAATATACCTAATATATTACATTTATTATTATTTAATAATATGTTATAGGTTTTCTATTATGTAAATAGGAATTATAATGTAAATGATAAGTCAATGATAAGTCATGACCTTTGGAAAGAACGTGACTTATCATTCCCCACATGTATTTATATACACATATTGTATTTTATATGATGTCAAGTAAATATGTAAAATGAATAGTAAATAAATATTATTTACTATGGAAATATGGAATGATGTTATGTATTCATAATGTTCTCATGAAGTGGACCACCAGATCCAATTCAAATTCTTCATGGATCTGAGCCTCCTTGAGTGATCTCTATGTTACACGCTGCAACTCTTTATGAACCCTTTCTTCTTCAATAACTCTATGCATGTCACATAGAAATTGTTTCTACTGGGAAACATCAAACTTAGTTGGGGGATATGAATCCTTTTTGATGTTCCCCTCAAGTTTCTGACCTAAGCTCTCATATTTCTCGAAGTCCCTTCCTATTGTTTCTCCTCCTTGGGTTACAATTTGAACATCGACTTCCTCATCTTTCTTCGTATTTTTGTGTGACTCTACATGCGCCATATTGCAATGCATCTTATTTTCTTCCCACTTGTTCACTAAGTCAGGACATTCCTCTATGACATGTTCAATACTGTAGTAGTATGCACAAATTACTCATGGTTTGGTACAAAACCTAGGTACTGACCAATTTCTCCATAATTAAAACAAGTGGGAGGTCTGCCTCCCCCTCCGCCATATCCTCGGTCATGACCATGCCCATATCCACCTATGGGACCTCTTTGGTATTTGAATATTTCAACACCTCTATGATCACCACCCTTCTATTCTTCCTATACTTGAAATGCATCACGTGTATTCTCTTGCATCAGTTGGAGTGAACGATAGTTATTGACATCATGTCCCACGGATTTACAAAACTCTCAGAATAAAGTATGATGTGTCTTTTGATACTTCTACAAAGTTGGGAAGATAGGTTGTATATGGCCCCACAGTTGGTTGATATTGCACCATTCCATTTGTGCAGTTGGGAATGGACTCAGTGCACCCATTGTCATATAATTCATGAGTACAGGGAATTCATCTCTTCGATGCCCCTTAGTGCAAAAGGTGGTACACCAAATGTGATCATACACACCTTTCATCTTTTCCATATATTGAAACTACATCATCATGTTGGCTAGTTGTGACTGCACCTACGCCAATCCTGTTGAAGTATCTGCCCCTCCTGGCATAGCTTCTAGGCGCATTGCAATTTCTACCACCTCCACTTAATTCATCACTTTTTTTTGGGTGAGCGAGACTCATATACGAGGAATAAACCTCACAATAGAACACTCTCAGTGCTACACGTATTGGATTTGGAATATTAACCTATCCAATAAAATATTAAAACACTGGTTATAATCCCACACAATTTCTCCTTGTTGTTGCTTAATATCCTTGATCTCAGTAATACACAAAGATTTAGACTTGGGATTTTGAAATTCCTTTAGTAAATCCCTTTTGATCTTCATCAGATACCTCGTCTATCATAATGACATAGTGGCCTTGTACTTCATGTACCACATCAAGGCTATGTCCCTGAATGTGGTTTCCAACTGCAAGACATTTTCTATTTCATCTGTGATCCTCTTTATATAACATATTTATTTTCATGTGAACCAATGTTGTTCCACTTCATATTTACCCGTTCCTTGGAACACGGGTAGCCTCAGGGTGCTATCCTTATTCACCATCATTACTCTCAAACCACCTCCTCTAATATGAATACTGGTTGTCAAAATCCATACTATTTATACCCCTCTTGGTGAAGTGGCACTGGCTTCAACTTCTTCTTCACTCACCTCTTCTCTTTGGTATTCTTATAATATTTCTCCTACTCTAATCACTTCACTATCTGCTATTATTTCTTCTTGATTAAAAATGAACAAGGGGGGTGGTTCAAAGGGGGGGTAATTCCATCTCATTCTAACATTTCTTGTGAGGGGACCCAAAGAATTTTCTACTTGCAGCCACACAAGATCATTTATAATAACTAATTGTTCTCCCCCACCACTAGGGGATCCTTTGTTTTCTTTCCTTTCCTCTGCACCTCATCTTATTCTGAGGTTGTTGTATTCTACAACAACCAATGGGTTTGGACTTCGTCACCTAGGCCCCTGGGACCACTAATACTAATACTATTGGTATCCCCATTGGACACCCTACTTTCGACACTGCACCTCTTCGTGGGCCTATTTGTGCCTGTGCTCCACTCTAGCACAACACATTCTTTTGCACTTATTCCTAGTGTGGTCTCTTTTCTCTTCATCCCGGGATTGACACCTCTTTACACACACCTTGCTCTCTTTTTTTCACCTCTCTGCTCCGATTTCCTTCTTATCTCAACTCTTCTTTAATATCTCTCATATTTCTCTCTCTCTATTCTCTGATCCTTTGGGTCCATCCCATTCCTCACCTCATCTTAAAAACTTATGGATCCTTGATCCAGATTATTTTCGACACGAAATGAGAGTGGAGATATAACACATAAATACTTAGAGATATTGAAAGAGAGACAAAAATATAACATAGATATAATAGAAATATAAAAAGAGTCACAGATATACAGTAATACACGATTTCTATTAACGAAATAAATGTACAGAGACTGTAAAATACAGAGTGAAAGACTCGATAGAATGGTGGCAGCTTATCTCTGAGAAGAGATGTGACGGCTACTCGCATTCAAAAGAAGATGATTATTACAATGAGGCTCTAAGGGCCTTTTAAACAAAACTAAAATAAAAAACCCTAACCCCATAAGATGAAAAGACAAAAGGTTTGTGGGCCCCGATGGGGGTAGTTGATACGTCAACTTCCCAGGGGTGTAACTTTTGCATACGATCTTCGTTTGGGGCACTCAATATCTCATTGGAAAGATATATCCTAGAAATACAACTTTTGGGTGAGAAAAATTGATCTACAATCCATGTTGCTGCTTGTTTTCTCAAAAAACATCGTTTAGGGACTCAAAATGGTCCCGGAAGTTAAAAACTGCTAAAAATAGTAAATTACCAAAGCTGCCCAAAACATGTTTTGGGCCAGTTGGAGAAGGTGGGTGGCCATAGATATTCACCTAGATCAATCCTCCCTCCTTAGGAAGAAATGGTCTCCATTGCATTGAGTTCCCAAGGGAGAGGGGAAAGCGATTGTTGAATCTAAATCTTGGTGAGCTGCTTGCCTTGTTGGAACCGTCGCGTTGCCTAGTTTGTTGAAGGTCGTCACAAACCTGTGGCTGGATGGGTTGGACCTTTTTAACCAGTCTGGATACATGAGATGACTGTGCTTAGAAGGAATACTTGTGCTCTACTGCAACCTTGTCGACCTGCTTCTCGTGGATAGAAGGTGCTTGGGCCGAGGATGTAGTGGTTGAAGTATCCCTTTGTTCTCCTTTTGAACAAATTGTAGAGAAGATGAATTTTGTAGTATGATATACTACCTTGTGATACTGTTTAGGTGGGACAATAGTTGGAACTACCTCTGGTATTCTGTAGAGATGACCCCCCAAAGTAACAATGACACTACGAGGTCGAGACTCATAAATAGCATGGTGCTTCCACATATATGGTTGGCCCANAGAGCCCCACACTCATTCACCCCCCCCTCTAAGTGTGGTAGGTGTGTCCAACATGTCTAAGGGTTCATAATTGAGTCTCCGAGGTGTAGGACAGTCGGTGATGGAGTGTGTTGTTAAAGAACTCTGTGATGTTAAAGTCACTGGTTCGAAACTGTGGGGATAAAAAATCTAGCCATGTTAAGGGTTGGTGTGGCTCAGGCCGGGTGTGATTCCCGAGTGATTTTGATGGCTTAGATGTCCCTGATTCATGGTTTCTCAGTGATAGGCTAGTCCCACAGGTCATGGACAAACTAGCAAAAAAAAAAAGGGTTCATAAAAGAAGTTTACTCACACAAATTAAGAAATTAAAGAGTGATAAGAAATTGCTACAAAACAAGTTAGATCAACTTATCAACAAAGAATCATTGGTTGATAAAGAGACAATTATTGAACCTATGGAACTAGAGAAGTCTTCATATGTAAACAACACAGTTAAGGATAAAGGAATCAATACATAGCTAGTCAACCTTACAATTCAAAAGGATGAAAATCCAATTAATGTGAATAGGTCTTCAAATGTCGAAGTAAAAACAAGCCAGGGGTGCGAAGAAGACTCAATTCCAAAAGTTAATCAAGAAAAAGATACAATTATAATAAGTAAAGATCAATTTGAAAGGATTCCTTATTGACATCCTAATCACAAAAGTCGATACTTAATCCAATAAATGTATCAATAGAAACAAATGACTGATATTCCAAAGAATATTGCTGCCACTACAAGTGGTGATCAAAGTAGAAGCTATCAGGGGAGTCAAAATACATTAAGTTTTTTAAAAGAACCCTATAAATGCACAATTTCATAGAAGATCAAATTAGGGTGGGAAAACTCATTTACAATTCAATGGTTCTACTCAATGATTAAAGGATTGTATCATCTTAGGTCCTCAATGATCACTAACTCAAGAATGAAGAATCAAGAGACAATATTACAAGCCAAAGAAATAGATAAGCATTTTATAACTATGCTTTGAGGACAAAGAATTTTTAAGGGGGAAGACTTGTAATATACCTAATATATTACATTTATTATTATTTAATAATATGTTATAGGTTTTCTATTATGTAAATAGGAATTATAATGTAAATGATAAGTCAATGATAAGTCATGACCTTTGGAAAGAACGTGACTTATCATTCCCCACATGTATTTATATACACATATTGTATTTTATATGATGTCAAGTAAATATGTAAAATGAATAGTAAATAAATATTATTTACTATGGAAATATGGAATGATGTTATGTATTCATAATGTTCTCATGAAGTGGACCACCAGATCCAATTCAAATTCTTCATGGATCTGAGCCTCCTTGAGTGATCTCTATGTTACACGCTGCAACTCTTTATGAACCCTTTCTTCTTCAATAACTCTATGCATGTCACATAGAAATTGTTTCTACTGGGAAACATCAAACTTAGTTGGGGGATATGAATCCTTTTTGATGTTCCCCTCAAGTTTCTGACCTAAGCTCTCATATTTCTCGAAGTCCCTTCCTATTGTTTCTCCTCCTTGGGTTACAATTTGAACATCGACTTCCTCATCTTTCTTCGTATTTTTGTGTGACTCTACATGCGCCATATTGCAATGCATCTTATTTTCTTCCCACTTGTTCACTAAGTCAGGACATTCCTCTATGACATGTTCAATACTGTAGTAGTATGCACAAATTACTCATGGTTTGGTACAAAACCTAGGTACTGACCAATTTCTCCATAATTAAAACAAGTGGGAGGTCTGCCTCCCCCTCCGCCATATCCTCGGTCATGACCATGCCCATATCCACCTATGGGACCTCTTTGGTATTTGAATATTTCAACACCTCTATGATCACCACCCTTCTATTCTTCCTATACTTGAAATGCATCACGTGTATTCTCTTGCATCAGTTGGAGTGAACGATAGTTATTGACATCATGTCCCACGGATTTACAAAACTCTCAGAATAAAGTATGATGTGTCTTTTGATACTTCTACAAAGTTGGGAAGATAGGTTGTATATGGCCCCACAGTTGGTTGATATTGCACCATTCCATTTGTGCAGTTGGGAATGGACTCAGTGCACCCATTGTCATATAATTCATGAGTACAGGGAATTCATCTCTTCGATGCCCCTTAGTGCAAAAGGTGGTACACCAAATGTGATCATACACACCTTTCATCTTTTCCATATATTGAAACTACATCATCATGTTGGCTAGTTGTGACTGCACCTACGCCAATCCTGTTGAAGTATCTGCCCCTCCTGGCATAGCTTCTAGGCGCATTGCAATTTCTACCACCTCCACTTAATTCATCACTTTTTTTTGGGTGAGCGAGACTCATATACGAGGAATAAACCTCACAATAGAACACTCTCAGTGCTACACGTATTGGATTTGGAATATTAACCTATCCAATAAAATATTAAAACACTGGTTATAATCCCACACAATTTCTCCTTGTTGTTGCTTAATATCCTTGATCTCAGTAATACACAAAGATTTAGACTTGGGATTTTGAAATTCCTTTAGTAAATCCCTTTTGATCTTCATCAGATACCTCGTCTATCATAATGACATAGTGGCCTTGTACTTCATGTACCACATCAAGGCTATGTCCCTGAATGTGGTTTCCAACTGCAAGACATTTTCTATTTCATCTGTGATCCTCTTTATATAACATATTTATTTTCATGTGAACCAATGTTGTTCCACTTCATATTTACCCGTTCCTTGGAACACGGGTAGCCTCAGGGTGCTATCCTTATTCACCATCATTACTCTCAAACCACCTCCTCTAATATGAATACTGGTTGTCAAAATCCATACTATTTATACCCCTCTTGGTGAAGTGGCACTGGCTTCAACTTCTTCTTCACTCACCTCTTCTCTTTGGTATTCTTATAATATTTCTCCTACTCTAATCACTTCACTATCTGCTATTATTTCTTCTTGATTAAAAATGAACAAGGGGGGTGGTTCAAAGGGGGGGTAATTCCATCTCATTCTAACATTTCTTGTGAGGGGACCCAAAGAATTTTCTACTTGCAGCCACACAAGATCATTTATAATAACTAATTGTTCTCCCCCACCACTAGGGGATCCTTTGTTTTCTTTCCTTTCCTCTGCACCTCATCTTATTCTGAGGTTGTTGTATTCTACAACAACCAATGGGTTTGGACTTCGTCACCTAGGCCCCTGGGACCACTAATACTAATACTATTGGTATCCCCATTGGACACCCTACTTTCGACACTGCACCTCTTCGTGGGCCTATTTGTGCCTGTGCTCCACTCTAGCACAACACATTCTTTTGTACTTCTTCCCAGTGTGGTCTCTTTTCTCTTCATCCCGGCATTGACACCTCTTTACACACACCTTGCTCTCTTTTTTTCACCTCTCTGCTCCGATTTCCTTCTTATCTCAAATCTTCTTTCATATCTCTCATATTTCTCTCTCTCTATTCTCTGATCCTTTGGGTCCATCCCATTCCTCACCTCATCTTAAAAACTTATGGATCCTTGATCCAGATTATTTTCGACATGAAATGAGAGTGGATATATAACACATAAATACTTAGAGATATTGAAAGAGAGACAAAAATATAACATAGATATAGCAGAAATATAAAAAGAGTCACAGATATACAGTAATACACGATTTCTATTAACGAAATAAATGTACAGAGACTGTAAAATACAAAGTGAAAGACTCGATAGAATGGTGGCAACTTATCTCTGAGAAGAGATGTGACGGCTACTCGCATTCAAAAGAAGATGATTATTACAATGAGGCTCTAAGGGCCTTTTAAACAAAACTAAAATAAAAAACCCTAACCCCGGAAGATGAAAAGACAAAAGGTTTGTGGGCCCCGATGGGGGTAGTTGATACGTCAACTTCCCAGGGATGTAACTTTTGCATACGATCTTCGTTTGGGGCACTCAATATCTCATTGGAAAGATATATCCTAGAAATACAACTTTTGGGTGAGAAACATTGATCTACAATCCATGTTGCTGCTTGTTTTCTCAAAAAACATCGTTTAGGGACTCAAAATGGCCCCGGAAGTTAAAAACTGCTAAAAATAGTAAATTACCAAAACTGCCCAAAACATGTTTTGGGCCAGTTGGAGAAGGTGGGTGGCCATAGATATTCACCTAGATCAATCCTCCCTCCTTAGGAAGAAATGGTCTCCATTGCATTGAGTTCCCAAGGGAGAGGGGAAAGCGATTGTTGAATCTAAATCTTGGTGAGCTGCTTGCCTTGTTGGAACCGTCACGTTGCCTAGTTTGTTGAAGGTCGTCACAAACCTATGGCTGGATGGGTTGGACCTTTTTAACCAGTCTGGCTACATGAGATGACTGTGTTTAGAAGGAATACTTGTGCTCTACTGCAACCTTGTCGACCTGCTTCTCGTGGATAGAAGGTGCTTGGGCCGAGGATGTAGTGGTTGAAGTATCCTTTTGTTCTCCTTTTGAACAAATTGTAGAGAAGATGAATTTTGTAGTATGATATACTACCTTGTGATACTGTTTAGGTGGGACAATAGTTGGAACTACCTCTGGTGTTCTGTAGAGATGACCCCCCAAAGTAACAATGACACTACGAGGTCGAGACTCATAAATAGCATGGTGCTTCCACATATATGGTTGGCCCAAGAGAACATCATAGACATCTAGTGGGGAAACATCAAATAATACCTCATCCTTGAAGGGTTGGATGCCATATGACAATCGACACTACTGGCTGACATGAAGATCTCCTCTTTGGAAAAGCCACCCAATGTTGTATGGCTGCGGGTGTGGTGTTGTCGATAATCCCAACTGTTTGACGACCTATGTTGAGATGAGGTTCTTTTGGCTTCCACTATCAACAATAAAATGCAGTGGGGTCCCCTTCACCCACATCTGTGAATGAAAAAGGCACTCCCCCTCTTCTGGATCTATTGGTTCTTCTAGTTGAATTGTTGCGGTCGTGACAATAGCAATGGGGTCTACGTCGATGATCTGTCTTTTACCAGTATTTTCAGAATCATATTTTGAATTAGGGTTCGGCTCCTTGTCTTTGATCTCGGCTACCAATGACTGTTTTGAGTGACATTCATCGGTGTTGTGCCATGGGCTTTTGTGGAAATCGTACCATTTTCCGGTGTCCTACTTTGTCTTCCCATGATCCTTCTTTTCCTGTGGCTTGGACTAGTTTTTGGGAGACTGTTTGTTAGGGATTTCTTTGTCATAATTTGATTGTTGTGGATTTGTAGACCCAAACTCCCGTTTGTTCTGGTGCTTAAATTTCTGCTCGATTTTAACAACATATTGATAGGCAGCACCGAGTGATGAGATGTCCAGGAAATCCATTTCAGTTTGGATGTATCTGTGTAGAGCCCCATGGTATTTCAGAACCAAATGTCATTTGGAGTCTTTGATACCCAACTTGGTGTGCAAGGTATGGAAGCTATTGGTGAACTCTGGAACTGATTGGCCCCTCTCTTGCCACAGTGTGGTCCATCTCATGTACTGGTCCTCATAGTTTCCAATAGGGTAATACTGTTCCTTTGCCGCATCCACAAAAAGATCCCAAGTGGGCTCGACCCCATATATTCTAGACTCCTCTGTGGAAATATGCTCCCAGTAAGTTTCCCACCAATGTTTTACATGGGGGAGAGCCTTAAGGAGTGTGAAGGTGATCTTTACTTTGTCTAAAAAATTATGAACAGAGAAATAACCTTCTAGTAGATTTAACCATTTATCTAGGGAATCTGCATCTATTTGACCTTCAAATATAGGAATATCAAAATTAACCTGTACCTTGAAAGGCGAGGTGCCTCCAAAGTGTCTTCTTGATGAATATGCACCTGATGCTATCGGTAGGCGTTGAAGGATGTGGGAAAAATTCTCCATCATTTTGTCCCTCTGTCGCGTGAGAGCTTGCTCAAGCAACAGACTGATAGGATCGTCTGCTCCATCATTTTTCTTTTCTTTTGCCATTGAGGGTTTCTTGGGTGTGTGAGAGTGATTGTCCTCAATAGAGACAAGCTCAAGACCCAACTTTCTATGCTTGGACCTCGTCGGGGACATGCACTAAAAAACGATCAAGAGCAGCCTGCTCTGATACCACTGATCCGGATTATTTTTGGAATGAAATGAGAGTGCATATATAACACAGAAATACTCATAGATATTGCAAGAGAGACAATAATATAATAGAGATATAGCGGAAATATAAAAAGAGTCACAGATATACAGTAATACACGATTTCTATTAACGAAATAAATGTACAGAGACTATAAAATATAGAGTGAAAGACTCGATAGAACGGTGGCAGCTTATCTCTGAGAAGAGATGTGACGGCTACTCGCATTCGCAAGAATATGATTATTACAATGAGGCTCTAAGGGCCTTTTAACAAAAGTAAAATCCAAAACCCTAACCCCGAAAGATGAAAATCCAAAAGGTTTGTGGGCCCCGATGGGAGTAGTTGATACGTCAACTTCCCAGGGGTGTAACTTTTGCATACGATCTCCATTTGGGTCACTCAATAGCTCGTTGGAAAGATCTATATGAGAAATACAACTTTTGGGTGAGCGACATGATATTTGATCCATGTTAAAAACTGCTAAAAAATAGTAAATTACCAAAAATGCCCGAAACATGTTTTGGGCCAGTTGGAGACCATGGGTGGCCACCGATATCCACCTGCATCAATTCTCCCTCCTTAGGAAGCAATGGTCTCCATTTCATTGAGTTCCCGGGGGAGAGGGGAAAGTGATTGTTGAATCTGAATCTTGGTGAGTTGCTTGCCTTATTGGAACCGTCGCGCTGCTTGGTTTGTTGAAGGTCGTCACGAACCTGTGGCTGGAAGGGTTGGACCTTTTTAACCAGTCTGGCTACATGAGATGATTGTGTGCAGAAGGAATCTTTGTGATTTGCTGCAACCTTGTCGACCTGCTTCTAGTGGATAGAAGGTGCTTGGGCCGAGGTTGTAGTGGTTGCAGTATCCTTTTGTTCCCCTTTTGAACATATTGTGGAGAGGATGAATTTTGTAGTATGAGATACTACTTTGCGATACTGTTTAGGTGGGACAATAGTTAGAACTACCTCTGGTATCCTGTAGAGATGACCTCCCAAAGTAACAATGACACTACGGGGTCGAGACTCATAAATAGCATGGTGCTTCCACATATATGGTTGGCCCAAAAGAACATCATAGACATATAGTGGGGAAACATCACATAATACCTCATCCTTGAAGGGTTGG